>SJYT01042493.1:243279-276734 GCA_006410635.1 Cephalophus harveyi
GGACGGAGGAGCCTGGTGGGCTGCAGTCCATGGGGTCGCTAAGAGTCAGACACGACTGAGTGACTTCACTTTCACTTTTCACTTTCATACATTGGAGAAGGAAATGGCAAGTGGCTTCAGTGATCATGCCTGGAGAATCCCAGGGACGAGGGAGCCTGGTGGGCTTCCGTCTATGGGGTCGCACAGAGTCGGACATGACTGAAGCGACTTAGCAGCAGCAGCAGCAGCAGCAGATTTCTTATCAACCTGCCTAGGAAATGACTCTCTCATTTTAAAGAAGAAGGGCAAAACAAATGAGGTTGACAAATAAATGCCCTGACAAAAACTAATATAGCATATAATAGAAGGTCTGCCTCTTGGATATTTCATTCCACTAGGACAATGCCTTAAGACATAAATTTATACTCCTGCATTCCCTTGGATGGGAAAGGTGGAGACCCAACAGTGTAACTGTGGTCGATGCAAAGCTTTACTACATACCTTCTGTTATTGTTGTTAATCCTAAAGGAAAGTATCTTAAGGTTTAAAGCAGTATTCACGCCTTGCACCAAACAGGAGATTGGTCAGCTGGTAAAGTTTGTGCTGTTTTTGTCTTTTTCTCTTTGTCCAAAACAATCAAGTATTTGTTTTGGTGTTTAAACATCTAGAATTAGAGCATGTTTAATTCAGTGAAGACATATAGGTTGGCCAAGATTTGTTTTCACTGTGCTGGGTCTTTGTTGCTGTGCAAGGGTTTTCTCTAGGTGCAGTGAGTGGGGGCTCCTCTTTATTGTGTTGCACTGGCTTCTCATTGCAGTAACTTTTCTTGTTGCGGGTCATGGGCTTTACAGCATGTGGATTTAAGTAACTGTGGACGTGGGCTCAGTAGTTGTGGTGCATGGCCTTTGTTGTTCCACGGCATGTGGGATCTTCCTGGATCAGGGATCTAATCCATATCCCCTGCATTGTCAGGTAGACTCTTTACCACTGAACTACCAGGGAAGTCCTACAATAAAACTTAAAATTGAATATTAATTGATAATTTACTTACATAATCATTCTGCATATAGCAAAGTTCTCAGAAACCTTCCCAAGTCTGACACACACATATTCCCTGGATGTCATCATTCTTTATTTGCCAAGGGTAGAAATAAATGTTATTCATAGAGATACAGTTTCCAGGTATTCAAAATAATCTATATCATTTTAAAATATTTTATATAATACTCACTGTATCTAAGAAAACAACTATGTATTTAAGCTTCTATACTGGAGATATTGTGTAATAGTAGAACACAAGTGCAAAATAGTACAACAAATTGAAGGGTTCTATACCTGCATCTGCCTCTAATTTATTCTCATCCTTGGGTGAGTTTGACAAACTCTCTGGGGCCTGTTTCCTTATCTGCAAAATCAAGAGAGTGCGTTTCCTCTGGGCCCTTTCAGCTATTACACCCACGGATACATAGATTTTTGTTGTCACTTTCAATCAAGTTTAATATTCTCCAAGAATTCATGTTTTCACCTTTGGATCATTTTGTAGGCCTTAAATTAATGTCTATACCTCATGGTCTCAATATTCCCCAGTATTTATTCTAGCTTTATACTTAGAGTCAGCAAAGGGTCTATTTTTAGTAATTTCCCAAAGGAATTGGAAGAGCGTCTCATCTTTGGCTCATTACCTCTGAGAGCCTGTTCACTGATGCCTGCTGTTTTTACACTCTGTGCCCAGCTCCTGCCTGTAACTGTCACCAAGGTCAACACAGGTTCATCACCTCTGTCAAATGGGGGAATCAAAATGAGTTTTCTCATGTTGAAAGCTGACTTGGATTTGGGTCCCTAGAGCTAGAGGTTATTCCACACTGACTAAATAAGGAAAAGTCACACTAAACAGCCACAAAACGCGTACACACGAGTTCAGTAGTTGCACACTCATTTCTATCTCTTTCAAATTAAAATTCTTACTAAAAGCAAATCATGGCTGCCTCCAGACATAGGGTTTCAAAGTATTTGTGCTTATATTGGAAGAAGCCAAGCAGGTCCACAAATTCTACTATATTGTTGTCTTCCCTTCCTATGAGGTTACAGGCGTGGTATCCCAATTTGAAGGTCAGTGAGATGGTACAGGTGGAAATAAGAATGAATTACAAGCAGATGACTCCAGGAATGTTTGGGTATCCTTCAGTCATCAAGATAAAGTAGATTCTGCTTCCTATTTCCCAGATATTCAACTATAGCTCCATAATAAACCTTGATACAGTTTCAAATCATCCTCACGTACTGGCTATGACACGGGCACTAGGCTGAGACCTTGGCAATCTTGATAATATCCAGTCACCCTCTTCTACCATCTCTAATCTCTTATCTCTGTGGTCCATGACTTATTTCTGCTCTTGACTTACAGAATTGAAGACTATTCTCTAGAATAGTGAACTGTGATTTTTGCCTCAGATGCTGTTTTTGCTTGTGGATAAAATCGGAAGAAAACTCTGACTATCCCCAACTGTCTCAGTAACAAACAGACATTTCACTTTGTTATCTGAAGTTTGCAGATTGATTTTCTAGGTAGAAATGCAAATCCATGAGATTCTTTTTTAATAAAACTTTTGCTGCCATTTTTAGTAAAAGGAGAAAAATTGTTTATTTAAGATATGCCGTGTGATAAGGATCAAACGAGATATATGATACATACTGTTTCTCTAATCTTCACATGAAGTCGATTATGAATCTGTATTATAGATGATGAAACTAAGAGATCAAGAAATTATGAATTTAAGTTTACTCAGCCCGTAAAGAAGTATAATTATATTTCAAAATCATGTTTGGCTTGAAATCTGAACTCTTTCCATCAGCCTGATTATGGTAGTTCTAACTTGCTCACCTAATGCTATTATTCAGTTAGGCTAACCTTTGCTGGTATCACGAGCTACCTACACATCTGCTTGTTCCTTACACCAGTCTGCTGTTAATGATGATTTCTGAACTCTTTTCAATTCTCCCTGATTTTACATACTTAGGATCATGTATTTGATTCTTCCTTGACTTTTGGGGCCAGTATATTTGGTTTTTCCTAAAGAGTTGGAATCACTTTTCTTTGTTGGTACTCTGTGTTATCTCGGGGAACAATGCCTTTTACGCCTTCTCACCAAGCCATGAGTACGACTTAGATTTCATTAGCCGGGACCTTGCTGGATCAGGGACCTTGCTGGATCAAGGACCTTGGCAGTTGAAAAATGAGACAATTTACACACTGTCCATACGTCTCCTCTCTTTATTTACTTTTACTTTTTAAACTTTTAAAAATGTTTTCATCTTTATTTATTTGTCTTAAGGATGTCAACCTATCAACTTTCAGGTTTTGTTTTTAGCCATTGCCTTTGGAGAGCCAAGAAATTTTGCAGACTGATACAGCTGAATATCATCAACCAGAAATATCATTTTGGGGAAGAGAATTTATACATTTCACTCCTTTTTTTATCTGTATTGAACCGCAAAGAGTGGAAAATTGAATCGTATGCTACTATCCGGCCAACAAATGTGTCCATGCAGGCAATGCTTTATGATGGCTTTTCAGAGCTGTAGCAAGTCCAATTCATGATTAAATACAAATTTTAACCTTCTTGCTTCACACAGAAAATGAGATTTGTGCTGTGGACTTTTTTCTAAAATGTTGAATCCAGCAGAAAGTCTAATCTTGCCATCCAGTTTTCCTTTCCACTATTTCTATTTGCATTCCATTAACATAATGTTGAAAAATGGAAGCCACTAATATTTTTTTTTCATAACTGAGCATGAGAGAAATGGAATATCCTGCACTCTTTTCAACTGCCTATTACTTTAGGATAGGGGCAGTGTGGCACATTAAATGATAACAAATTGATTTTTCTTGAGCTTACAGTCTTTCTATATCCCCTATTTTTAACCATACATATATGAGGAGCACAGCATTCTGAAATATATATTACCATTATGTATAAATTCATATATCACTGAAAAGTGTGTACAAGACATCTAATAAGTATCCAACCTCTTTTGAGAGTCTCTTACTTAATAAGTCTTATCTAACATTCTATGTAGACATATTTCCCAGCCACAGTTCACACTGTGTAGAGATTAATGCCCTAATACAGCCCTAAACAAAATTTCTCTATAGTGTTTAAGATATCATGATTTGAGAATGGGCATTTTAGAAAAATCATGTTTAAATAGTTAATGGAAGCCCTAATATATCCAGCCTCTGAGGCTTGACAGTGGTTCTTTGAACATAATATATATATATGTATGTATAACATATACATACATGCATATATATATCATATATATAAACACACATATGTACACACATATGTATATGCATATATAAGAACATATTTATACTGACTGAAAATTTTAAAATATTTCAAATAGATATATTCAGGAATTTGCATAAGAAATTTTCTTTCAGAGTCACAATAGTATACTTGTAATGAGATCCTATGGATTGTGATAGTGTGACAGAGACTAAATGTATATTTTTTTACCTAAAAATATATAATTGAATCAAATGTGTAAAATGTGATTCAAATACTGGTGAAGATATGAGTTAATTTATATGAAATCACCTACTTAATGTGTTCAATTTTCTTAAGCAAAAAATGAAACAACCAAAAAACTCCCCCAAAACTGACCATGCATTTACCATTAACCTGGCTGCCAGCCTGTGATCAGTGCATCATGACTTTCCTGCTTCAGTCATAAATATATTTACTTACAGAAATAGGCCTGCAGGGCTCTAGGTTTTTAACTTACTTACAGTGAAATAGACCTGTTTGAACCTGAAAAGAAGGTTAGTAACAGGTTGGGCAGCATGCCTGAAAGTCATATACATATATAGACAGAGCAATATGCTGAGAAGGCTCTTTCCCACCTCCCACCAGAAAGCATGTAACTAAAGAAATAGTTCTGGTCATATATCCTGGTGGCTGACAGTGTCCTCCTATAACAGGCCCCGCTAGACACAGATGAATGAAAAGGTGCTGAAAGTTGGGTACCAGAAGCTAGAACCAGGACAGGACATCCTAGCACCCCACCTCAGTCAGTCTAAATAGGAAAGATTTGGTGGGGAGGGGAGAAGAACGTAAAGGCCTCTGATCAGAATATGAAACAACATAACTGCGATAAAAATAAGAAGCTTTCTAAGGATAATATGAAGGCTACAAATGAGAAAGAAAGACAAGACCAGTTCTTAGAACTGATCTCCCATCTTTTTTTTCTGGACTATCACCCTTTTTCTCCACATTACTTAGTCATCTGTTTGAGAATCACAGAATGTGATCAAAAGCAACCTGTCTTGAGTGATTTTCCGTCCAGAGATGAGTGAGGACTATTTAAATAAAACAGTGACTAAAGCATTCATTTTCATGAAGGCTGCTGTTCTCTGTGTGGTCCTGATGAACTCCCCTGAGTTCTTGTCCCTGACTTCTATTTGGCTAGTTTCTCATGGTTAACAGAACATTTCTAAACATAACTGACTATTTTTCTTCTTTGTACTCCCAATCTCTTTCTAGTCCAAGATCATCTTCTAAGACATCAGATAATAATCTTTACAATCTAGTTCCTCACGCCCTCAAACACTATAGTCTCACCAAAGGCTGTACATGAAATTAACACTGACCATCTCTGTGTACGTTAGGTCAGGGTCTATCAGAAGCAGATTCTTGGGGAATGATTCAGTGTTACTGATAAGGAAATGCTCTCAGGAATGCAGGGGTCCAAAAGAGGAAGGAGAGGAGCCAAATAAAGGTATGATTTCACATGAAGTCCCATGTGCAATGTGATCACCTGCAGGGTTCAGAAGAAGAGATCACACCAGAATTTGTATTACTTTGAGGGAAAGGAGATGGGCTTTTGTACTCCCCCCACAGACCTTGGTTACAGAATACTCTGAGTTTTGAGGAGAGGGCAATAAAGCTCTCAGCTACTTCTGGATCTTTCCTTGATCTTCTTTTGTGCCCAAGAGTCAGCCTCAGAAGTTCCATGTGCTGGCTGTCAACAACAAAGCACACAGAAGCCAAGTGATGGGTTCAAAGATGTGAGAAAATAGATCTCATGAATCTGAGTTATATACCAACCAAGTTCTACTATTGAGTGAGTGAAGTCGTTCAGTCATGTCTGACTCTTTGCGACCCCATGGACTGTAGCCTACCAAGCTCCTCTGTCCATGGGATTTTCCAGGCAATAGTACTGGACTGGATTGTCATTTCCTTCTCCGGGGGATCTTGATTTCCAGGTGACTTGGAGGTGGAGGTGGGCATATCAAACTATAATCCTTTATGTGCTTATATATTACAATCTAAGTTTTCCAGAGGGGAACATGAGTCATAGTGGGCAGTCAGTTTCCCCAAGTCACACAGCCTAGGTCAGGACCCACATGCTGGACTGAATTAAGAACCCAGACATCTTTCTTCTTAGTCTCCATGTATGATGCTTGACATCCACTGAATATCTCTATAGTTGCCAGAGATGCTATTTAGAATTCTGAATGGCAGTGGTGTCCATATGGTACAAGTAAGAGTTAATCATGTCTCAATCTTCTGATGAACCCTTAGTGCTTCACTTCAGTGAAAACAGAGAGCTTGTCATAAAACTGAACGTCAAAGGAGAGCTGTTGATTCTCAGAGAGTATTTGATTCTGAGAGCAGTTGATTCTAAGTTCATATTGAATTTCTTTTACTTTCTTTTTTTCATCAGAAGTTTTAACTTTGAATCAAACTGTACATTATTAGACAGCCTATTTCATACAGAAATAAAGATTAAGCATACCTTCTAATTGTTTTTACAGTAAAAATAAGCACTCTGATTATATTAAACATTGATAGACACAACATTTTAGTGATTCCCATATCTCTTTATAATCCTTATCTTCAGGATTTATATTCATTGTAAATAACAAAATGAGGATTTCTCTTTCATCAGAATTATATTTCAGTCATGACACAGATTTGCTAGTTTTTTACCTATTCAATAAGAGATTCAATAAATTTATGAGATTCAATAAATTTAAGCACCTTGATGTGGGTAGCCACAACTGTCACTTGCATTATTGGAAACACACTTATCATTTCAACTACATTTTTAGCTCAAGTCTGTCTATGAGCTTCAAATTCTTCTCATGTGGGGTGATGGTTCGTAGGGTCACCAAGTTTAGAGAGGAGTGAGCTTTAGAGTCTATCTGGTTCAGCAGATTTCATACTCCACAAGGGCAAACTGAGACTCAGACATGAGAAATAACTTTGCTACAGGGTCATAAAAAATGCGACGTCACCAGTTCTCACAAAGAATGAACTTTCAAAGACATACTTCTCCAATGCAATGGTATACTTTATCAAATTTCATCCATGATTACTAAAACAAACCAACTTCAGTTGCAATCTGCATACTATATCATTTGCTTTAAACACTTTAATATCTTTATTTGTGTTTATTGTGGCTCTTCCTTATCTTGTACCTCTGTACCTCTCTTATCTCCCCTCCTAACACTACCCAACACCCCTCCATTACAAATATACAAATAACTCATATATATCGAATGTTTAATGTCCCTTCTTGCCTCCACACCTTTATACTGGCTATTCTGTTAAAAACATTTTCTGCCATCTATCTGGCTTTACCTGGCTAAGAAGAATCTAATAAACAGAAATGCTTCTGTTCTTTGTGTTCTCACAACCCTTGCTTATATTTCTACTAGAGTGTATATTACTGACTGTTGTGAGGCTCTGTTGACATCCCTGTTTCCATCAGTAGGTATATATATCCACAGAGCTAAACTCTTATCCAAATCTCACTGGAACATAGTACCATGCTGATATGAAGTGTTCAGTAAATGTGCTGATTGTTGAAAATATGAAAACGATAATGTTCACACTGGAGACATACTACTCATCTCTGGAAGGTCCGAAAGAGTCACTTGAAAGTGACTATGAAGTGTGGGGGTTGTGTGATTTCTAATCTTCTGACTCTGCTCATTTACTCTGCTTGGTTTCTTCTGGTCTTTTGGAGTCCAGTGATAGAAGATTCAGATTTTAAATCTCATTGTGATGTGACTAAATACACACAAACACCTCACTGCTGGGCTGATGGATGCTTAAAGGCAGAAAAGTATCTTTGTATCATACACTGTCCAGGATATTTTTGGTGCAAGCAACAACCAGTCAATTTGTAAAACAGAAGTTCTTGGCTCATCTGATTGGGAAGTCTAGAGTTGACACACAAAAAAATCATTTCATATTGAGCACCTCAAGTGGTGTTCTTGGCTTTTGCTCTCTCCTCTCAACTCTGATATTCTTGGTTGGTTAATTTTATTACTTAGATGGTATCTCTCCATATGGTAGAGAATACATCCTCCAATTAACCTATATTTACCTACTCCCAGTTTAGGAACTCCAGTACACAGATTCCATTCTTCCTGCTACCTGTGATTTGATCATCCCAAGGAAAATTCAATTGATATGTCTTGGGCTGTATTAGCTTCAGAGATCATCCTGGATCACATACTTATTCTTGTTGTATAAGAGGTCAAAAAAAGACAGTCTCTAAAAGCACAATGGCTGATATGAGGAGTGTTTCATCTTAGGAATGGATAAAGAGCAGTCAGTATTTCATGTTTGTCTTATGACTGATAAAGTATCTGACATATATGCTGAAAGAAAGTGAAAGGAAAGAAGAGGAAATATGTCCAAGACTATCACCCTCATATTGATCCAATATTTATGACATTTTCTTCTATCTGTGCAAGTCCTCTCTATCTTCTATCTGTGTTGGACAGTAGGATTAGAATAGTCTTATTTTCAAAAGGACTATCATTGGAGATAAGGAATCTAAAGGGAAGTGATGTCCTCATTCCAATGAATAATTCCTCAAGCCCACAAACTCTTATGTGAGTGCTCTTTCCCACATAAACATGTACAGTCCCAAGCACACACAAAGTGAATTTCTGCTCACATCCATAGGATTCATGTATCGTCAGAAAAAAAACACTGTATCATAAGTGAGGTTGTTTAGTTTAATAAACATATGCCACGTTGGTCAAATATCAAGATACCTATCTGGACCTATAATCATCTTTTTATATAGCACATAGTAGACCATCATTCATTTATTTATTTATCTTGGACTGTGATGATATAAATAAAAGGTACCCAAGCAGGTATATTTAATGATTTGCACTAAGATATTTTAAATATATCAAATATTGGTTTGGAAGCTGGTAAACTTGAGGATATAAAATCCTAAGCTAGTTGTTAAAAAGGAGGCCAGTGTTAATTCTATCTCTTACTAGTTATGGGATCATGAGAAGTCATTTTATCCCTAACTGCCATTATTCTTCATTGGTGAAATGTAGATAATAATATCTGCTTAATGGAATTGCTATCATCAAGGTATAGAACCAGTAAAAGAGTGCAAAGAGCTATTCATTGTGTGTTTATGAATTAGTAATATTTTATTACTAATTTCAAGATTCTAGACAAAATGTTTAATTCACTTTTTCTGTCACCTGTTGTTTATGTCTTGAATGTTCCTACTGCAAATTTACAAATGTTCTTTATCATGCTTATTTTTCTGGAAACAACTGAAATGGATTCAGAGAGAGAGAGAAGAGGGAAATTTGCAAAAAAGTAACTCATGCATCTGACACACATGAAGTTGGAAATATTATTCAGCATCATTAGTATTATTTCACACTGGAGAAGTGAAGAAGTGCTAATAATACTCACAGATTAACCTACTCACAGAATCTCTATGCTGGAAAGATCATTAGAAACTCAGGATGGGGAAATGTATCACATACTTCTTGGGGTTACCTTTTCTTATTCTCATGGGAGAGGCATCAAATTCATCTCTACATGCATTGCTTCACAATTAGATTCAACATCTCCATCCAGGGCTTTGGGCAACATGATTTCTCCTTTAGAAGGCCAGACAAATAATACCCATCTGCTATATCAAACTGATCCAGCCTGCACACAGTAGAGAAGAAATTCCAGTACATGGAGAGTCACTTGCCTGGAGGACAACAGCAAGCTACCACAACACCAAATGCAGAGCTAGTGTTAGAAAAGAGACTTTCCTGATTCCCAGTTTTGAAGAAAAGGATTGAAAACAATGTCACAAAACCAAAACAAATGTTAGGAACAAAAATGCATGTGGTGACCTTCAGACATTTGTTCTTTGGGGCATCAGAGAGAAATCCTGGTCAGCTGCTGCATGATTGTATCTTGGATAGCAATGTATTTGCTAGTTATGGAAAGAATAAATAAACAAAAGGCCACTCATATTCTGTAAATAAATCATGTAGAAAGGGGAAATGGTCAGCTATAAGTTAGCTGAAAGGAAAGTAGGCTCAACTTTTTTTTTTTTTTTTTTCCATTTAAAAGTTAACAACAGGGGAGTTACTCTGTGTTGAGGTGTTTTCTGATAAGTTATAGACATGATTTAATTACAGCATGGGCTTTCTAAGAAGAATAAAATGACCTCAAGTAGGTCCAACACAAGGTTTTACAATAATATTGTCTTCTAAAATTTTAAAAGTCTCTGTTTGAAGCAGAAACTGTTATGGATATCATCCATATATCATATACCAGACTAAGAACTGTTCTATTTTTAAAACTTACTAATTTATAAATTACACGAAAGACTGTCTTTGACTGCGAAATGACTCACCTAGAGTCACTTAACTGGTGGCAGGCAGAGTACTGAGCTACATGACTCTGTTGCCTACTCCGCTTCCAGCAAAGGGAAGGAATGAACCTTCATTTCCACTGTCTCTCTTTTTTATTTTTGGTGCACATTACACTAAATTAATTTATGTAGTGATTTACTGGCTAAGTCATGTCCAACACTTGCAATCCCATGGACTGTAGCCTGCCAGGATCCTCTGTCCATAGGATTTCCCAGGCAAGCATACTGAAGTAAGTTGCCATTTTTTCCCAGGGTATCTTTTCAACCCAAGGATCAAATCTGGGCCTCCTGCATTGCAGGTGGATTCTTTACTGCCTGAGCCACCAGGGAAGCCCCTCAATTAGTTGATAATGTGTTCAATTATAGTATATTTTATATACCATTTTTATATAAAAATATGGCAGCACTTATTTAGACTCAAAGCACATTGACATGAAAGAATATATACAGCTACCCATCTCTTTGCTGTTTAAGACCAAATAAGAGATTACTGGTTGAAATTCTTTCAAAAATTTTGAGTGTATAAAATATAATGTTTATTTATATTTTACATGCTCAAAATCATGGCATCCGGTCCCATCACTTCATGGGAAATAGATGGGGAAACACTGGAAACAGTGTCAGACTTTATTTTTGGGGGCTTCAAAATCACTGCAGATGGTGATTGTAGCCATGGAATTAAAAGACGCTTACTCCTTGGAAGGAAAGTTATGACCAACCTATATAGCATATTAAAGAGCAGAGCCATTACTTTCCCAACAAAGGTCCGTCTAGTCAAGGCTATGATTTTTCCAGGGGTCATGTATGGATGTGAGAGTTGGACTGTGAAGAAAGCTGAGCAACGAAGAATTGATGCTTTTGAACTGTGGTGTTGGAGAAGACTCTTGAGAGTCCCTTGGACTGCAAGGAGGTCCAATCAGTCCATCCTGAAGGAGACCAGTCCTGGGTGTTCGTTGGAAGGACTTATGCTAAAGCTGAAATTCCAATACTTTGGCCACCTCATGTGAAGAGTTGACTCACTACAATGTTATCTATTTTATACATTATTTCATGTGTAATCTATATCATACGACAATTATTGGGTTGTTGTAGTTTATAGAACACCACCTCACTAATACATATTGATACAACTGGTGTGAGTTTGCAAATTTCATATAGCTCCACCTGCCTAACACATGAGAAACCCTTCTGTAAATGGAGCAATGATGCCTGTATTAAAGAAGAGTGCTATAGATAGATAGATAAAGTGAGATACAGGGTATAAAAGTATCTGGCTAATAATATATATTAGCTATCTTTGCATTTGATCAGGGATTACAAAGACAGATGAGATAACTGAAATCCACAGACACAGAAATGTTGCTGCAGAGGAGAAAGGACATGGGCTTCATAGTGAGACAGAATGTGTGGTGGAGATACAGAATGGATATTATATTTCCTGTTAGTGAATAATGACTCAACAAAATAGGGGACCACTGTTGTAAAGAAACTCCCCAATGTCCACTCATGGAAGGTAGCAAATATTTACTACTGGACCCTGTATTTTCTTGACACCTGCCTTCTGTCCAGCTGTGACTCCCACCATGTGGACTTAAACTATTAAATTTCCCTGCAACTCAACCTTCAGTTCAGTCACTCAGTTGTGTTTGACTCTTTGTGACCCCATGGACTGCAGCACGCCAGGCTTCTCTGTCCATTACCAACTCCTGGAGCTTACTCAAACTCATGTTCATCGAGTCGGTGATGCCATCCCACCATCTCATCCCTGGTCGTCCCCTTCTTCCTGCCTTCAATCTTTCCCAGCATCAGGGTCTTTTCAAATGAGTCAGCTCTTCCCATCAGATGAGCAAAGTACTGGTGTTTCAGCTTTAGCATCAGCCCTTCCAATGAATATTCAGGTCTGATTTCCTTTAGGATGGACTGTTTGGATCTCCTTGAAAGAGTCCAAGGGACTCTCAAGAGTCTTCTCCAACACCAAAGTTCAAAAGGATCAATTTTTTGGCTCTCAGCTTTCTTTATAGTCCAACTCTTACATCCATACATGACTCCTCAAAAAACCATAGCTTTGACTAGATGGACCTTTGTTGACAAAGTAACATCTCTGCTTTTTAATATGCTGTCTAGGTTGGTCATAGCTTTCCTTCCAAGGAGTAAGCATCTTTTAATTTCATGGCTGCAGTCACCATTTGCAGTGATTTTGGAGCCCCCAAGAAATCAAGTCTCTCAAGTCAAGGTGAGCCCCTCCCTGTCCCCGAAGTCCCACAGTATTTTTCTTCCTCTCTTTAACATATGGTAGCTTTTATCTTTGAAGGGAGTTATTTAGCTGGTTATCTTCTCTCTCTTAACAGAAGACATATGAGTTGAGGACTGCATGTCACTAGAATCCCAAGGATTGTTAAATGGCATGGATATACAGAAAGAGAACTTGAACCTCCCTTCATTTCTCTCCCAATGCTATGTGAACAAAGACAGTTTAAACAATTTTATTTAGGCTTACCAATGCTCAGAAACAGGATCAAATGTAGTCTGTATTTAGACCACATTAATTCTGAGGAGTTATACTGAACTTGGGAAAGCAGGATGCCTCCTATTCCTCAAAGATGTTTTCTGTCCTAATTCATCAAAACTCACCATAGTTTTAGCAGATATTTCTCAGGAATATTCACTTTCTAAAAGAATGGCAACAAAAATACTCTTCAAGATAAAATATACCCTAAAAATCAAATAGCACAGTTATCTTTTTTTAAAAGGCCTTTAAAACAGAGAAACACCACACAAACTTCAAATATGAGAATACAGAAGCATATTAATGACAAAACAATGTTTTTATCACATGTTGTTAAGTTAAAAAGCATATTACAAACAGAATTTACATAATGGTCTTGTGCTTTTTTAAAAAACTATGAGCATGTGTGAATATGAATATTCACTAGAATACATTTAGAGGCACAGTGTTGGCATGCCAGGATTGGATATTCACTAAGCAGGGAAAGTTATTTATTAATTAGATAGCACTAACTAGAGAAAGTTACTTCATCTCATTCTGCTTAATTTTTATTATTTTTAAGGTAAAAATACTAAAAATACTTTGGTCATAAGATGGAACTTTACTCCACACCCCTAAAAGTATTGTGAACAGAAACTTAGCAAAAACGCATTCAGTAAATATTAGGCATTTTATATTTCATATATGGAGACCAAAAGCATCTTTTTATAACTGGCTGTCAATGGTTATATTTAGGTGGTAAGTCTTGGTATTTTCTTTTACTTTTATTTTTCCTTCTGGGTATTCTGACACTCTCTAATGAACAGGTGTTACTTTTTGAATCATCAAAATGCCTATAAAAAATAGCCCCTTCAAAATTCTCTAATTTCACCTGCACTGAGGACCTATATTGATTTCTATCAGAGTTATATGGGTATATGGAAAATATGTTACAATCACACAATAAAATGACTTCTAATATAAAAGTAAAGCTAATGTGATATTAAAGTGACCTGCCAGCAAGTGTCAGTCCAGCTTTAGAAAAGACCAAGAATATCCAGTTTCTAGATAACCAATGGGTACCATATGTTGCACTGATGTGAGCAAACTTAAATCCTACAGTGTAGAAGGCACAGCAATCTATTCAGGGTAATCCCAGCTTACAAAAGGGAAAAACCTTGACACACTTAAGTTTCCTAGGGCCGAGCATCATGTTTTGTCCTCTACCACCAACAGCATCCTGCACTATAAATTCACCAAGTAGAAATTCAATAAATATTTGTTGAATGGATGCTTGATGAACAAATATTGGGATAAAACCATAGAAAGATTTAAAGAGACATCGAATCTGTAATGCTGACTGTGTTAGACCCCTATTTTTAAAGCAACTCTTGGAAGATCTTTGGATGACTTAACCAGACAGCTGTCCATTTCCATATAACTAAGCGCATGGAAGTGGAAGACATATGGCCAAGGTTAAATGGGAAGTCTTCAGCTTTATAGCCCAGGGAATATGATGCATCAGGCAAAAGCTGGTGGTAGGAATTCAGTGATCTTGGCCTTCCAGTACTAGGGCAACCTAACAAGACAAGCTGTCCCTGTAGGAATTAACTTGGAATATGAATTGTCCATAAGCTTTTGTACCTGGGACTTGATAATATACACATATTTATTTGAAAGCAATGATTCAGTGTTGAAAACTTCTATTGAGTACTTCTGTCTACACTCCTGTGATGGTTAACTTGACAGGGCCATGGGGTACTCAGATTTTTGTAAGTCCCCTGGACAACAGGAAGATAAAACCAATCAATCTTAAGGGAGATACACCCTGAATATTCACTGGAAGGACTGATGCTGAAGCTGAAGCTCCAGTATTTTGGTCATCTGATGAGAACAGACCCTCACTGGAAAAGTCTCTCATCCTGGGAAAGATTAAGGGCAGAAGGAGAAGTGGGCATCAGAGGATGAGATGGCTGGATAGCATCACAAATGCAATGAACATGAACTTGGTCTTCCCATCACAAACTCCGGGATATGGTGAGAGACAGGAAGGCCTGGGGTCCTGTAGTAAGGGGTCACAAAGAGTCAGACACAACTGAGCAACTGAACAACAACAAGAAATAATTATTTCTTTCTGTCTTACTATCTTGAATCTGAGGCATCAGTTTTCTCCTGCCTTCGAACTCAGGCTGAAATACCATTGACTCTCCTAGTTTTTAGGGCTTTGGAGTCAGAATGATACCATTGGCTTTACTGGGTCTCCAGCTTGCCAAGTGCAGATCTTGAACTCCTCAGACTCTTTAATAATATGAGACAATTTTTTTTCTTTTTTTTAAATTAATATGTTTTTTATTGAAGGATAATTGCTTTACAGAATTTTGCTGTTTTCTGTCAAACCTCAACATGAATCAGCCATCAGTTCAGTTCAGTTGCTCAGTTGTGTCTGACTCTTTATGACCCCATGAATCGCAGCACGCCAGGCCTCCCTGTCTATCACCATCTCCTGGAGTTCACTCAGACTCACGTCCATCAAGTCAGTGATGCCATCTAGCCATCTCATCCTCTGTCGTCCCCTTCTCCTCCTGCCCCCAATCCTTCCCAGCATCAGAGTCTTTTCCAATGAGTCAACTCTTCGCATGAGGTGGCCAAAGTACTGGAGTTTCAGCTTTAGCATCATTCTTTCCAAAGAAATCCCAGGGTTGATCGCCTTCAGAATGGACTGGTTGGATCTCCTTTCAGTCCAAGGGACTCTCAAGAGTCTTCTCCAACACCACAGTTCAAAAGCATCAATTCTTCGGCGCTCAGCCTTCCTCACAGTCCAACTCTCACATCCATACATGACCACAGGAAAAACCGTAGCCTTGACTAGACAGACCTTAGTCGGCAAAGTAATGTCTCTGCTTTTGAATATGCTATCTAGATTGGTCATAATTTTTCTTCAAAGGAGTATGCATCTTTTAATTTCATGGCTGCAGTCACCATCTGCAGTGATTTTAGAGCCCCCCAAAATAAAGTCTGACACTATTTCCACTGTTTCCCCATCTATTTCCCATGAAGTGATGGGACCAGATGCCATGATCTTCATTTTCTGAATGTTGAGCTTTAAGCCAATTTTTTCACTCTCCTCTTTCACTTTCATCAAGAGGCTTCTGAGTTCCTCTTCACTTTCTGCCATAAGGCTGGTGTCATCTGCATATCTGAGGTTATTGATATTTCTCCCGGCAATCTTGATTCCAGCTTTTGTTTCTTCCAGTCCAGCATTTCTCATGATGTACTCTGCATATAAGTTAAATAAGCAGGGTGACAATATACAGCCTTGATGTACTTCTTGTCCTATTTGAAACCAGTCTGTTGTTCCATGTCCAGTTCTAACTGTTGCTTCCTGACCTGTATACAGATTTCTCAAGAGGCAGGTCACGTGGTCTGAATCAGCCATAGGTATACATATATTGCCTCCTTTTTGAAACTTCCTCTCATCTCCCTCTCCATCCCACCCCTCTAAGTTGATACAGAGCCCCTGTTTGAGTCGATGGGAATTTGCTGTAGGTCTCAGGAAACTCAAACAATTAGACATTTTTTATAGTAAATCTCTTTGCATTTGCAAGATGCTTTATAAAATAGATCACGAAATGCTAATTACTATGGACTAATTCCCAATTATTCTCATATGTATATATGGACTGCAATTGTTACAGATGACAATGCAAAGGACATGTGAGTAATGAAATACAATAAAATTATTATGATAACTGAATTGAATAATTAAGAAAGTACAGAATTTTAAAGTTCATTGTATGCTTTGTATCACAATTTTCAAGTTATCTTTCTCTGTTTTGAGGCACACTATATCTGGTTTTGATGTTTCATATCCATTCTGAGCTCAGATGCTCAGAGTGGTGTTCTGGACAGTATTTGATCCCAAGCTCTCCCTCTCGCTTATACAGGTACCCCAAACCCTTTGACAAGAAGTGTAATACAGTTGTACTGAGAAAATATTTGTTAAATAGACAAAGTAACCTTCTTGTTATTTGTCAAACTTGGTTGAGATTGAGTGCTTTCTTAACAACTTTTATAAGGTAATTCCACTTTCAATGGAATTGAAATACTATCCTGTATTATGCTACATTTCTGGTTTGGCCAACATTCCTACTAGGACGCTTTTTCTGCCTGCATATTCTACCCAAATTACCCATTCTAGAGAAGCAGAGTTCTTCCCCCTCCCCCACCCCCACCCAGGTTAAGTTCTTCATTATCTCAACAAGAATAAGGAGAAGGAGGAACAGAAAGGAGGAGAAAGAAGAAGGGGAGGAGTAGGAGGGGAAAGAAGAAATAAATTTCCTCAGTGACTGAACTAGTAATTATTCTGTCAGTCTTCACTTACTGTAGGTGCCTGGGTCCATTTTAGGTGCTAGGAGGTAGACAGTACTTTGGAAAAAAAAAAAAAAAAAAGGCTCTCAATTCTTTCACTTTAAAAGGGAATTACCATTGTGAACACATACAATAGTTCTTAGAGACATTTTAACATGAAGCATAATAGCTATTACACTGAGTACCAAGACTGTACTTGTTACTTTGTTTCTATATGCAATAGCTGAAATTCTCACCCCAAAATCAACTTAATTCTTACTCTGTTGCTGAGTAAACAGAAAATAGTTACTATAAAGTTAAGAACACATGGCTAGCAGTTGCTAAGATGAGTTTGGAACTTTCCTCATTTTGTTGTCAAAACCCAATTTCATTACATCACATGACTTCTTGTTTTGGCATTTGCTCAACTTCTCTGCTTTAATGCCTTCAACGGGATAAAGACTTTGTTTAAATTATTGGCAGTTTTCTCATTGGCATGCTCACCAAAATGATGATTTACCTCAATGGCTTTGATACTGAATTTTCTTTTATATTCTTTTCTTTAGTTTGCCAAGAAAGTCCTGAATATTCATTGCAAGGACTGATGCTGAAGCTGAAACTCCAATACTTTGGCCACTTGATGCAAAGAGCACATGCATTGGAAAAGACCCTGCTGCTGGGAAAGATTGAAGATGGCAGGAGATGGGGACGACAGAGGATGAGATGGTTGGATGGCATCACTGACTCAAAGGACATGAGTTTGAGTAAGCTCTGGGAGTTGGTGATGGACAGGGAAGCCTGGTGTGCTGCAGTCCATGGGGTTGCAGAGAGTCGGACACAACTGAGCGATGGAACTGAAGAAAGTAATAGATTAATTTGCTAGAAAATTTCAAAAAATAGGAATATTAAGAAAAGCTATGTGTTCCTTTGCCAGATTTCAAAGCAATTTCATCTCTATAGGGTGTTCAGATCCATCTAGTTAAAATTTCATACCAATAAAATTAGAATATGCCTCAGAGGTTATGCCCTTACATCTTTCTTCTGAAAAGAAAGTCTTGTGGGTTTGTGATTTTGAGGCATTATGTTTAATTATCCTGAACTCAGTTTCCTCTCTTGAATCAACCTCTCAGCCACTGGAGAGGATATTAGATAATTCACATGAATATGCTTTGCATATGAAAGTTACTTAAGAAATATCACTTTTACTCTTTTTCTTCCTTTGTAGGACAACTAAGTCAGCTTCCTTGATGGCTCTCCAGGAGACACAGGTTCTGTTCCTGGGTTGGGAAGATCCTCTGGAGGAGAAATAGAAACCACTCCAGTATTCTCGCCTGAAAAATCCCATAGACAGAGGAGCCTGGTGGGCTGAAGTTCAATGTGTTGCAGAGTCAGACAAAACTGAGCAACTAACCACTAGGTCTAGGACCACTAGGTAACTATCATTGGTAGGCCTGCCTTTGTTATGTTTGTATGTGTGTGGTGGGAGGAGGGTAGTGAGAGTATCATTATTTAAGTTACTCTACAGCACAGAATATTTGCTAAACCTATTCATTTAAATTTTGATGTGACAGAACTTAGGCTCAAAAAGAACATTTATCTGGCTCCAAAGCATTTCTGTTTATCACACAATGACCCTCTCCATGGAAAGCACAGACACATTTTTTAAAAATGCTAGTTCATAATTAGCATGTTATTTTAAAACAAATCTTCTAGAGTCATATAAAATAAAAACCTGGTGTTTTTCAACAAATTCCACTCAGGTCATATACTCTGCCAGTGAAATAGTCAGTATCCATGAAAAGGTCCAGGCTTCTTTCTCATGCATTCAGAACCAATTCTCAATGATATCACCTCTTGCTTCTTTTAATACATTAAATAATAACGGACACTCAACTACTCATCTTAATCAATTTCATTTAGAGATATCTGTTACTTTATTCACTCCAGATCTACTCAAAAAGAAGTTACTCTGATTATAAAAGATCACTTAATATGGACAAGGTTTTCCACATATATTGATTCATTTAATGTTAAAATATTTTTTTGATCATTCATTGAATATTTATCGAGTACTTTCTATATTTCCAGTGTTGTTATAAACCTGAGGGATATAATTATTAGGAAATAGACTTGGCTTTTGCCCTGACATTTGTAATAGGCTAACAGTCATAAAGACATCAATCAAATTAATCATGTGCAAGTGTAAAATTCAGCTAGAAAAGTGTTGTGGTGATGTGCGTGTTAGTGTGAGTGCTCCTCACACCAGGATTTGTCCTAGTCATGGAAATCAGGGAAGGTGTGCCTGAGGAAGCAGTGATGCAGCTGAGATCTAAAGAATTAGCAAAGTTAATTCATTAAAGAGAGGAGGAAAAACAACATTAAGAGAGTGGGAAGAGAATGAGAAAAGAACTGTGATAACAGGGAACAAGTTGAGTTAAATGACAGGGAGAGGGTGGAAGGAACAACATTGGTTGGCATGACACAGTATAACAGGAAGAAAAAAGCCCATTCTCTTAGATCAGAAAAAGCTTCTTTGTCAAAATTCCATTTAAATTGAGACACAACATTTTGTGATAACTTTCTTATTTTACTTTTTAAAAAAGCATCTATCAGAACAAGACTGAAAACTAATTTCAACACACAGTGTGTAAGCAGACTAATTGTGCAATAAAAAAAGTAACAGGAATAATGCAATAAAAAATGTGAGTGCTAATAAACCTAACAAAACAGTATTCCAAGTAAATGCCCTGGGATTTATACGACATCAGATAGAAACCTCAGACCAGCATATGGTGAGACTTAGAGAAAGAAAGAAACCTTAAAAATAAGTCCCTTCTACACAGTACAAGGCTGTTTGCTGGACTTTTTACTGGCGAGGAATACATACCTTCTAATGGCAGATAATTGGAGAAAAGATCTCTTTCACCAAATGCCAAATGAGAACTGCAATTAATTTCCTCAGTGTCATTCAGCACTGTTTATGTGGCTAGTTTTAATATTTTATATTGTGATATTTACATTTATTTAGCCAAATTTAAAAGATAAATTGATGTAACTGCCATAATACTTTAAGAAATTCAATTTGATGGGATTGACGATATTTAGACTTCCTCTTGGAAGGAAAGTTATGACCAACCTAGACAGCATATTAAAAAGCAGAGGCATTACTGTGCCAATAAAGGTCTGTCTTGTCAAGGTTATGGTTTTTCCAGTAATCATGTATGGATGTGAGAGTTGGACTATAAAGAAAGCTAAGTGCCTAAGAATTGATGATTTTGAACTGTGGTGTTGGAGAAGACTCTTGAGAGGTGATGCTTTTGAACTGTGGTGTTGGAGAAGACTCTTGAGAGTCCCTTGGACTGCAAGGAGATCCAACCAGTCTATCCTAAAGATCAGTCCTGAGTGTTCATTGGAAGGACTGATGTTGAAGCTGAAACTCCAATACTTTGGCCACCTGATGCAAAGAGCTGACTCACTTGAAAAAACCCTGATGCTGGGAAAGATTGAAGGCAGGAGGATAAGGGCACAGCAGAGGATGAGATGGTTGGCTGGCATCCCCAACTCAATGGAGATGAGTTTGAGTAAACTCTGGGAGTTGGTGATAGACAGGGACACCTGGCATGCTGTGGTCCATGGGGTTGCAGAGAGTCGGACATGACTGAGTGACTGAACTGAACTGAGGCTTCCTCTCCTGGAGGAGGAAATGGCAACCTACTCCACTATTCCTGCCTGGCATAACACTCCTCCTCATGGACAGAGGAGCCTGGCAGCCTATAGCCCATAGGGTTGCATAGAGTCACAATGACTGAAGTGACAGCACATATACACACAGGACTTCCCCTCAAGTATTCTCTGTAGCTGAGATTTGGGTCACTGGAAGGAATTTGTTCCCCTTTTATATGAAAGCAAAAAGGTGCTGGTGTATAGTTGGGGATGAAATTAATCACTTGGTGCATCCTTAGTCTTTTTAACCTGAACGGAAGTTGAAACAAGATGGACCGTTAAGACCTGAGTTCTGATTTCTTTCTTTATATATAAATGTTTTCAACTGTAAAGGTAATGACCATAGGCTCAGGAAAAAGAGAGAAAAGAAATCACCATAGTTACCATTTCAGTTCAGTTCATTTCAGTCACTCAGTTGTGTCCAACTCTTTGCAATCCCATGGACTGCAGCACACCCGGCTTTTCTGTCCATCATTAACTCCCAGAGCTTAACCAAACTCATGTCCATTGAGTTGGGGATGCCAGCCAACCATCTCATCCTCTGTTGTCCCCTTATCCTCCTGCCTTAATCTTTACCAGCATCAGGGTCTTTTCAGATGAGTCAGTTCTCTGCATCAGGTGGCCAAAATATTGGAGTTTCACCTTCAACATCAGTCCTTCCAATGAACATTCAGGACTGATTTCCTTTAGGATAGACTGGTTTGATCTCCTTGCAGTCCATGTTAACACTGCTGTATGCTATACCTGAAAGTTGTTAAGAATGTAGATCCTAAAAGTTCTCAGGCAAGGAAAAAAATTCTTTTTCTTCCATTTTAATTAAAAAAATTTTTGTATCTATATGAGATGATGATGCTAACTAACCTCACCACGGTAACCATTTCACGATACAAGTCAAGTCTGTACGCTGTGCACCTTAAACTTACACACTGCTGTAGGTCAACTATATCTCAATAAAAGTGTGGGGGGGAGTCACCTTTAATCCCTCTACCTAATCACAAGCAAGAGAAATAGTAATAATATTAACTGTAATTCATTGAGTATTACTGTGGACCTAGTCTTTCAGGTAAATTATTTCCAATCATTATACTAATCTTGCAAAGAAAATATAACTAGCATCCTTCTTCTATAGATGAGTAAACTATTCAGAGGAATTATATGACTAGCCCAGATGAATCAGAACCATTAAGAACAGAACCAAGTTAAAAAACAGAACTACCTTGCTTATCCTTTACTGAAGCATGTGACTTTTAGTCTTTTTTTCCCAAGTAACCATGTATCTTTTAAATTTCCTGTCTGTTTGGTTTTAAGCTTATCATTGCATTATACACGAACTTTTACCCTTAATTTCTATTAAATAACATGCTATTTAATTTAATTATTTAATGTGATGCTTATGAATTGCAGTGCTGAAGAAGACTCTTGAGAGTCCCTCAGACACGACTTAGTGACTGAACAACAATTTAATTACTTTATTACTATTAATACAATACCTATATCATCATTATTTATATACTCTGAAAGTATATACTTTATTTTACCTAAACTGACTTATAATTTGACCATCTTGCTTATTTTTCTTTTGTTTCAATACCATGGACAATTATATAATAATTCTGCTGCTGCTGCTGCTAAGTCACTTCAGTTGTGTCCAACTCTGTGTGACCCCATAGACGGCAGCCCACCAGGCTCCCACGTCCCTGGGGTTCTCCAGGCAAGAATACTGGAGTGGGTTGCCATTTCCCTCTCCAATGCAAGAAAGTGAAAAGGGAAAGTGAATTCGTTCAGTCGTGTCCGACCCTCAGCGACCCCATGGACTGCAGCCTTCCAGGCTCCTTCATCCATGGGATTTTCCAGGCAAGAGTACTGGAGTGGGGCGCCATTGCCTTCTCCGATATAATAATTCTACTTTTACATAAAGGTTTGTTTTTTTTTTTTTTTTCATTTTGAATTATTTGCCATGTCTTCCTGAAAGAAATTACTTGGTCAAAAGGTATTTAATCTTAGCTTTCTAGAATTTTTACAATCTGGGGCTAAAATAATAAGAAATGTGCATGTGACAAAATTACAGTCATATTTGATGAAATTCTCTGATTCTGAGCTTTTCAAATACATCTATCAAATGGGTTCATTAAAGTAGTTTTTTCACTAAAAATGAATCTGTCATTCTTCTGAGACTATAAGTAGTCATCCTACCTGGGTTCTTAAACCCTAAGGTGCTCATTTCTTTAAGAGGCTAAAGAGGTGACATATGTAAACAGTCTGTAAGAAAAGATATTCTGTGTTCATTTGCATTTCTACTTGTCCATTTCTTAATAATAATTTTTTAAACAGCTTAAGTTAATATGGGAGAATAAAAACTAACTACTTAGTTAAAGGCACTGATACATGAAATCAATTTATATTTCACAATGTATATAAATGCTTTGTCCTATTATATTTACATTAACAAATATTAACACGAAGTAGACAAACATTACACATGCCAAACTATAGGTATCATTTTAATTTAATTTTGAGTATTTTAATTTTAAAATATTAATTTTGAATATTTAACTAATTTTGAATATTTTAAGGCTATATGGTTAAAATGTATATGCATAGTTTGTATATGTGTGGTTACACACATTTTCTCTTTAGAGCAGATTCCTGTCTTCCTAAGATAAATCTGAATCAGTATCAAAGTATTGACAAATATCTTCTATTCATTCTGTAAATTCATGAATTCAGTAAAGCATCTATCCTGTATAAGATGCTCTATCACTTTCTGGGAACTATCAAGATAAAAATTTATTTAACAATTACAAACAATTTTTTGAAAATTCATTTTTTGTATGATAACTTAAAATGTAATATTCCAGTCTTCATATCATCACAGTTGAAAAAATGTTATAGTCTTTTGTCCAAGATAATGAAGTTAGTGAGTAGATGAATAAAGATATTCAAGTTAGAACTATATAGTTGCTGAAAAGTTGAAAGTGAAAGTTGTTCATTCATGTCCACCTCTTTGCAACCCCATGGATTTCTCCAGGCCAGAATACTAGAGTGGGTAGCCATTCCCTTCTCCATGGGATCTTCCTAACCCAGGGATCAAATCCAGGTCTCCCGCATTGCAGGCAGATTCTTTCTCTGAGCTACCAGGGAAGCCCAATATAGTTGCTAGTGGCAGAAATATAAACTGAACTATGATGTCTGTGTGTCGGAGAAGGCAATGTCACCCTACTCCAGTACTCTTGCCTGGAAAATCCCATGGATGGAGGAGCCTGGAAGGCTGCAGTCCATGGGGTTGCTGAGGGTCGGACACGACTGAGCGACTTCACTTTCACTTTTCACTTTCATGCATTGGAGAAGGAAATGGCAACCCACTCCAGTATTCTTGCCTGGAGAATCCCAGGGACAGGGGGCCTGGTGGGCTGCAGTCTATGGGGTCACACAGAGTCGGACACGATTGAAGTGATTTAGCATGATGCCTGTGTGTGTGTGTGTGTGTGTGTGTGTGCGTGCGTGCGTGTTCATGTGTGTGTGTGTGTGTGTGTGTGTGTGTGTATTGGAGCTAATATCAATAACTATTGCTGTAAATCAAGCCTCTTCAAAACTTAGTGGCTTTAAACAGCAAACATTATTTTTGCCCAAATGACTCAGGTGTCCACCACCGCCAGAAAGGCGCTCAGGCAGGAAGATGATGTTGCTTGAATCCCATTTGCAGCAGATTAGTAAGTGCTGAGGGGTTAGGGTAAAAATAAAATAAGCCTTTATAACTCATAGTTTTGAACACTCTGGTGTTAACTTTAATTCATTCAGTAATACTACGTTGAATATCTTTTAGATTATTGCTAGAGAGAATATAAAGGAAGACAAAAGAGAAACGCAGGAGCAACAGCAAAATAAATTGGTGTACTGTAAGATGAAAATTTACTGTTAGGGATTCAGAAAAGCACATGCAGATGTCTTTATGATTAAACACTATGTGGTTCTGAGGGCACAGCAGCCTGTGTGCTCTATCTCATTCTCACGCAGACAAGAAATGGACAGCCTCATTCTATAAAGTTTATCTTCAAAAGGCTGCTTATGAAAGTTAGATGCCACTCCACTTTGTGAATAATTACCAAGTGTTTATTTTTACTAGGTTACTTTGTTACTTCAAGTGTTAACTTCTCCAGAGTTAATACTTCAGTGTATTTCCCATTCAATATTATTTTCTAACCTCTTAAAAAGAATTATGTTGTAAAACTACTCAAAAGTTGTTAAAACAACAAGTAAAACATTTCAAACTAAATGCATGCAACGTTTTATTTTGCAGTCACTATGTAACAGTAAAACAGATACTAATGATTGTTGGTTTCTGGTGTATTAAGTAGTTCTGAAATAGTTATCAAGGAGAAAATATAGAGGAGATATCCTCTGAAGGGTATTAAGCTTAAAGTCCAATTTGCTAAATCTTCCTTTCAGGGGGAAAATAGGAAGCAATTACAATGGACGCAGCAGGATGCAAAGTTATACAGAATTGTTCTTACTATTAAAGAAACAATCCCACTAAATGATTCTATTAAAACAAGAGGCCAGGCAGGTTAGATTCAATTTAGGATCAGGATTCTTACCCATCTAGACCTTTAAAGAAAGGAGCTTCAATTCATCTTACTTCCTTTATTTTACAAGTAAGAGAAAAATTTCAAGGTCACAGTAGAAGTCAAAGTTAAAACCAAAGGCTGCACTTGGTTTCACCAGGTTTTCCCTTTTGGCATGGTTATAGACTCAAATGTTATTAATAAACAAACAAACAACAACAACAACAAAAACATGGGCAGAAGACCTGAATAGACATTGTCATGGTCTGGGCGCAGGTTGGAAAAGAATTTCCAGACACGAGGTAAAATGAAAGAAGAAAGTTTATTAGAGTGGGCAGGGGAGAGTCGCTGCCCACACAGTGGGCTGGCTTCCTGATAGTCAGGGAGAGCTGACAGTGATAAGGAGTTCCTGATTCATTTTTATACCCTGGGTGTGAGGAGTGGGATAGGGGTCTTACGGGTCATTTGCTGATTGGATGAAGTAGGTATATTGGGTGGGGGTGGGTAGAGTAAGGCACATATTTTCTCCCTATATGGGGAAGGAGGGGAGACAGGTTATACTGGTCAGGAAGACCTGAAATTCATTAATAGTTACATCATTGGGGATGGGAGGAAAGGTCAATAAGTGTCTGATTTTTCTGTTTCTGCATTCCAAGACCCTCCTTGGTTTTATCTGCTCTTTCATCCTTGGGTCACCAAAGATATTTTTCTAAAGAAGACATACAGACAGCCAAAGGCACATGAAAAGATGCTCAGTTCAGTTCTGTTCAGTTCAGTCACTCAGTCGTGTCCGACTCTTTGAGACCCCATGAATTGCAGCATGCCAAGCCTTCCTGTATCACCAGCTCCCGGAGTTCACCCAAACTCATGTCCATCGAGTTGGTGATGCCATCCAGCCATCTCATCCTCTGTTGTCCCCTTCTCCTCCTGCCCCAATCCCTCCCAGCATCAGGGTCTTTTCCAATGAGTCAGCTCTTTGACTGGCCAAAGTATTGGAGTTTCAGCTTTAGCATCAGTCCTTCCAAAGAACACTCAGGATTGATCTCCTTTAGAATGGACTGGATGGATCTCCTTGCAGTCCAAGGGACTCTCAAGAGTCTTCCAACGCCACAGTTCAAAAGCATCAGTTCTTCGGTGCTCAGCTTTCTTCACAGTCCAACTTTCACATCCATACATGACCACTGGACAAACCATAACCTTGACTAGACGGATCTTTGTTGGCAAAGTAATGTCTCTGCTTTTGAATATGCTATCTAGGTTGGTCATAACTTTTCTTCCAAGAAGTAAGCATCTTTTAATGTCATGGCTGCAATCACCATCTCAATAATGCTAATTATTAGGGAAATTCTAATGAAAATCATAGTGAGATAATCTTATATCTGTCAGAATGGCTGCCATCAAAAAAGTCTACAAATAACATATGTCAGTAAAGATATGGAGAAAAGGGAAACCTGTATCCTGTTAGTAGGAATATAAATTGGCACAGTCACTGTGTAAAACAAAATGGAAGTTCCTCAAAAAACTAAAAGTAGAACTACCATTATGATCCAGCAATTTCACTTTTGGGTATATGTAAACACGAACTTAAAACACACCTCAAGTTTCATAGCAGCATTATTTACAATAGTCAGACTATGGAAGCAACATGTGTCCATCAATAGATGCATGGATAAAGAAGATTTGATATATGTAAGCATGCATGCATGCATGCTAAGTCACTTCAGTTATGTCTGACTCTTTGTGACCCTATGGACTATAGCCCCTCAGGATCCTCTGTCCAAGGGATTCTCCAAGCAAGAATACTAAAGGGGGTTATCATTTCCTTCTCCAGGGGATCTTTCTGATCCAGGGATCGAATCCACATCTCATGCCTCCTGCATTGGCAGGTCAGTTCTTTATCACTAGCACCACCTGGGAAGCATATATAATCACACATAAATAATGGGCTATTACTCAGCCATGAAAAGAATCAAATTCTGCCACATATAGCAATGTGGTTGGACCTAGAGAATCTATCCTTAGTTAAATAAGTCAAAGATAAATACTATACTATATCATTTATCTGTAGAATCTAAAAGTAACACAAATAAATATACATAATACAATGGAAACAAACTCACAGATCCAGAGAAGAAACCAGTGGTTAACAGTGGAGAGAGGGAAAGGAGGAGGGCTGAGATAGGGGTATGAGATTAAAAGACACAAACAACTATGTATAAAAAAAATAAATAAGCAACGAGGATGTATTGTAGAACACAGGGAAATAAAGCCATTATTTTGTAGTAACTTTAAATGATGTATTATCTATGAAAGTCTTGAATCACAATGTTGTATACCTGAAACTAGTATAATATTGTAAATCAACTACACATCAATAAAAGGGAAAAAATAAATGACTCTAGTGGCATTAACCACTTGGTTTCTATATGTAGCTCATATGTTAATTCCTCTGGAAAAAAGTTTCCTTTTTCAAAAGTCAGGAAGACTATATGTACTTGTTGTGAAACATTTTCAGAATTCATTCATACAGTGTAACTGAAATCTTTCACCCATTGAACAATTCTCATTTCCCCTGCAGAAACAAAGAGGTACATGGAAAGTTCAAGAGGTGCTGTATATGTCTATTTCCTTGCTTATGGTCATGGTATCCCAGGTGATGACTTATGTTCAAACATGTCAAATTTTATACATTATTCATGTACAGTTCTTTGTATATCAACTATATTTCAATGAAACTTTTAAAAAAAGTCAAGAGGATGACAGATATAGTACTGCAGAAAGAACAGGTCAATCTTTACTGAGCATATCTATTCATTACCAAAAAAAATAGATAGCCTATCTACTATCTCTCATAGGTCCTAATAAAATAAAACATATTGTCTCATTGCTGCTTTTATGTTGCGTTTATAACTTAAAATATTTTCCCTGTCATTAGAAAACTAAAAACAAGCAAAGTTAACCTCTTGCCATTATTTTGTTCTGACATTTTACCTTTTCTAAGAAATTGAAATTAAACCTTTTGCTTTTTCAAATTCTTACTTAAAGTTCACCTCCTTAAGTTCTTTCTCACCACGCAAATAGAAGCAATCTCTGAGTTTTCTGAACTTGACTGATTCTTCACTATTTTTCTTGTATTATTAGTATTTCTTGAGTCTGTGTTGATTCCTCATGTAAGAAATCTCTTAAATGAATGAGATAACTTTGCCTGATTTACATATTGGGTTCTTGTAACACAGGATAGTTTTAGTTTGATTATTTTTTGTTTGTTTGTTTTGTTTTTACACTTATGAGTCTTGAGTTTGAATTTAGATTACAAGATTTATCGCCTGTGTGAACTTTGGGCAATTACTCTTTTATAATAAACCTCTGTTTATCAAAGGTGCAAAATGGAGATTACAATTTTATATAATCCATGATTTTAAAATATAAAATGACAATGTACCAATAAAGAGCTTTTAAAAGTATCTAGTACTAGTCATTTAATAAACATATATTTTAACTTGGTAACACTTAATAATTATCAAGCACAGCAGCACTACATTATATACAGAATGATCATAATAAATCAATCATGGGGCATTTGGGGTATATCTTAGAATATGTTTTGGAATAATAATAATGTTATTCATGGTATTTCTGGTGTTTAATGTTTAGGTCTGTCTGATACCAGTGAATGAATGCTTAATGTTTGACAGATAAAGTAGCATTTATTTGTAGGCCCACAATCGTTTTATTCTCTCTCCATGTAGTATCACTGAAACTACAACAATACTGTGATGGCTCAGTCCGGGAACAAACACTGTATCTTGATACCTCCAAATCATCACTCATGCTGTCCTCTTAGTATTTTCTCCCTTTCAGTGTTTAATGTTTAGGTCTGTCTGATACCAATGAATGAATGCTTAATGTTTGACAGATAAAGTAGCATTTATTTGTAGGCCCACAATCGTTTTATTCTCTCTCCATGTAGTATCACTGAAACTACAACAATACCGTGATGGCTCAGTCCTGGAACAAACACTGTATCTTGATACCTCCAAATCATCACTCATGCTGTCCTCTTAGTATTTTCTCCCTTTCTCTCCCATTCATTTATTGGAGCTCATTCAAATCCTACCTTCCCTCTGTTCTCTGTCACTTGGAATAAGAAAACCCTTACAGCCAGCATTCTTGATTTAAATCCCTGCTTCTTATTAACATAGGGCACTTTTATATCTCTCTTATAATATTATTTATATAACAATATTCCCCTATTAGTCTTTAAATCACAGAGATGTAAAGAAGGGACAGTGTATTACTGGCACTATATCCCATATTAAGCCACACAGTGTATATATAAAGCAACCCACAATGCTCAATAGATTGAATGGATACCTAGTTCACAAAGGTGTCAGAATGTATCAGAGAATGTGGCCACTGTGATATTTACCCATTGGCATTTACTAGCTCTGAAGCACCAGAAGAAAAGGAGATTAGCAGCAGCAGTTAGTATTACTGTTCTGTGCAATCTCTCAAGAATTGCTTGCCTAAAAAAAAAAAAAAAGAATTGCTTGCCTGCTTAGTGGCAGCATTGGACTACCTCCCCATCCATATTTCTGTTATACGCACACAGATTAATTTCTGTCTAGTTCTTAGGAGATCTATTAGATTGTTTCTGATGACTAAACTAACATAACTTGGAAGACCTTTGTATTGAATTTCTCCGACAGTCAGAATACTTGCCAAGGTGGGGTTTGTAGGAGAGCCAAAGCTTTTTATGTTAGTTGTGATTAGTCATATGGTTGAGTGAGACAAAACCTTTATTTTTGCTTTGCAGAAGCCACTACACAACAAAATGAAGAGATATATTGAAGAATTTCCTTTGATATTTATGTTGAAGAAAATGGGATGTTCAATGGTGTATAACAAATACCTACTATGAACTATATACTATGCTGCTATTTTCCATTTGTAATTTTATTTCCGTCCCTCTACCAACTATAGAAAGTAGATAATGTTATTATAATTTTACATAAAAGGAAAGCAAACCAATTAAATTATTTGGATAACATGTGTCAAATTCCAAAGTCCATGTGAAGAAGATGTCTTTGAATATTGCAAATGGCAAGATTTAGTCAAGTTTATTAGGGGTAAATAGAATGTACTAGTTGTCTATATAAAGGTTTTATGGGGACACAATATCCTTCTTTTCTTAAGTGAATAATCAGTGCCACATTTGGAAAATATGTACAACACATTAATGCATAAAGATGAAAATTATAATCAGCCCAATGCTTCCATACAAAACTATCTAAAGGTGACTGTTGCTTTGAATATTTTCAATAGGCACAAGTTTCAGTTACAATGCCTTATTAAATAATCCACTAGTCTTATAACAACACAGTTCAAATGCTAGTAACCATGGCACATTAACTGTGAGCAAGTATAAAAAGTAAAAACTCCTCTGTAAGACTTGTGTCCACACATCAGTGCATATATAAATGTGTACCATGATCAGTGATCAATCAACTTTGCTTCTCTCATGTCTGTCACTGATTGAATACTACACATCCATTTTCATTTCATGCACAAAAAGGAAGCAAGTATTTTTTTGCCTTCTTTTCTTCCAATGATGATAACCTTTTACAAAATTGGATAATTGATAGAATTAGCCAACAACAACGAATGTGCAGAAACAAAACAAAAAATGATAATAGTGGGAGTGAAATTGGATGTGATTAGAACATGTGAAAAGGGTAACAGAAGCTAAGAACATCATGGGGGGAGGTTAAGAAGTATATGCATACAGTATGACAGAAATGTTTACCACACTTACAAATTGCCTCCAGGATCTGAATTGAATGTTATAGAATAAATAACTGACCTTAGGAACACTAACATTGACACCATTTGATAGACTCTGGGAATGCAGGCAGAGGAGTTTAATGAAGGTGAAGTTATTGACATAAATGAGGAAAGCTGTTGTGTAGAAAAAGATGAAAATGACCCAGAAGCAAGACTGGCCAAAACTTCATACTAAAGGAACTCTCAGATATTTCATGACAGTGAAACTACAAAAGGTAGCGTGTCAGAAGATGATCCAAACTCAAATTTATAATACACTCTGTACAGTAAGTTACATGATGAGAAGCAAGATTGCTGCAAACCACTCGCTATAGTTGCTAGGTTGAAAGCAACACTGATATACTACTAATATACTATTGTTTAACTCATTTGAGGATCAGGATCAACAAAAAGACACTGAAAAAAAAAATCAAATATTTAACAGCAATTGGAATTTTTAAAAATATGAACATTTTAAAGATCTGTGTAGTCTAGAAGCAAAGGTATTTCCCCCTGACTTAATAAATATTTGCTGACTATCTTCTTTGTGTATCAAGGATAATTCTTAAATTTTTTTAAAAATAAAGATAAAAGGGTGGTGGTTACAGGTACTGATAAGTATAATTAGAGGTACAAAAGGAGAAATGAGATTGGTGAAAAAGCAATGTTTAAAGAGATAAATATTAGATTTTTCCAAAATTAGTAGACAACCTCAAACCGTCAGTTTAAATATATTCTGGGAAATTTAAGCAAAAGAAGATGAAAAAAAAAAGTATAGGTACATAACTAAACTAAATACCAAAGACAAAAATAGGAACAAAGAACAAAGCGCGCAAATAGAAAAACAGTAACAAATGTGATATACATTAATCCAACTATATCAGTCATGACTTAGAGAAAATCATTACTCTAAATTAATTAAATAAAATACAGAGATAATCAGAGTAGGTCAGAAAATAAGACCCAGCTACATGGTACTGACAAGAAACCCATTTTAAATATAGATACTATTATCAATTAAAAATTAATATGAGAAAAAAATATACCATATTAACTTTAATAAAAAAAATAGGATTGGCTATATTAATTTCAGACAGAATGAACTTCAGCATAAGAAAATTTACTAGGGACAAAGAAGAGCATGACATAATGATAAAGAGGTCAGTTCTCCAAGAAAACATAATAATGCTTATTAAGTATATGCCTAACAACAGAGTGTTAGACTACATGAGACAAAAACTGATAGAAGCAGTATGCTTTAGATACTAATACCCTTCTCTTAGAAATGAACAAATCCAGTTGGCAGAAAATCAGTAAGAATGTAGGTGAACTCAACAACACCATCAATTAACGGAATATAATTGACATCTGTAGACTACTTCATCCAAAAATAGGAAAATACATTTTTTTCTCAAGCTAATATGAAATAGTCACCAAAGAAGATCATATTCTGAGTCAGAAAGCACAACTTAACAAATGTAAGGGAACAGAAAGAATACAATGTCTGCTCTCAGAACACAATGGAAATAAATCAGAAATCAATAACAAAAAGATAACTGGAAGTCCCAAAATATGTGAAGATTAAGCAACACACTTCTAAACAACACATGGTTCAAAGAAGAAAGCCCAAGATAATTTTTTTTTTTGAAAACTGAGCTAATTGAAAATCAAAATGCAATGTCAGTATTTTTGAGATATAGCAAAAGCACTACTTAGAGGGAAATTTATAGTGTTGAATACATATATTAGTAAAGAAGAGACATCTATAGTAAATAATTTAAGTTTTGATGTTAGAAAAGTAGAAAAAAGAAGAAATTAAA
>SJYT01042493.1:286292-303112 GCA_006410635.1 Cephalophus harveyi
TCACTCTCCTCTTTCACTTTCATCAAGAGGCTTTTTAGCTCCTCTTCACTTTCTGCCATAAGGGTGGTGTCATCTGCGTATCTGAGGTTATTGATATTTCTCCCGGCAATCTTGATTCCAGCCTGTTTCTTCCAGTCCAGCGTTTCTCATGATGTACTCTGCATATAAGTTAAATAAGCAGGGTGACAATATACAGCCTTGATGCACTCCTTTTCCTATTTGGAACCAGTCTGTTGTTCCATGTCCAGTTCTAACTGTTGCTTCCTGACCTGCATACAGATTTCTCAAGAGGCAGGTTAGGTGGTCTGGTATTCCCATCTTTTTCAGAATTTTCCACAGTTTATTGTATATATATATATTTAAGGTAGCTATTACAAATCTGCTATGTTTAGAGTTGAATGAAATAATCCATAGGTTTTTACTTTGAGTTTGTATTTAAAATTAGCCTTGCTTCACTTATCACTTCTTTTTTTAGTTTGAACTGAAGTGAAGTGAAAGTCACTTGGCCGTGTCTGACTTTTTGTCACCCCATGGACAGTAGCGTCCAGAGAAATCTCCAGGCCACAATACTAGAGTGGGTAGCTGTTCCCTTCTCCAGGGGTCTTCCCAACCCAGGGATCAAACCCAGGTCTCCCATTTTGCTGGTTGATTCTTTACCAGCTGAGCCACAAGGGGAGCCAAGAATACTGGAATGGGTAGCCTGTCCCTTCTCTAGTAGATCTTCCTGACCCAAGAATCGAATCAGAGTCTCCTGCAGTGCCGGCGGATTCTTTTGAAGGGAAAGGCTACCCACACCAGTATTCTGGCCTGGAGAATTCTGTGGACTGTACAGTCCATGGAGTCGCAGGACTGGAGCAACTTTCACTTTCACTTTTTTAGTTAGTTAGGTATTATTATTTTTTAATCACCTATTTAACTTAAAATTTAGATGTCAATTTCTTCAAAAATTCATTGAATGTTAAAAAAACAACACTGAAAAATCTATTTTAAATAAAAGTTATAGATTTTAAAGTTGTTTTCTAGAGATAAACTGGGGATATACTTAAGTTTTGAGTTAATTCTAGACGGTAGAGTTCAGAGGCACATACATTTGACGTTATGATTTATAAGGAATGCATGAAGCCATTTATGAACTTCATAATGAAACAATTTAATCTCTCCATATTTGTCAAGTTGGAACTTTTTAATATGACCTACAGAAATCAACATCTAAACCAAAAAGTCTTCCAAAAATTCTTAGGCATTTCAGCTGCATTTCATACAGAAATTCAGTTTGTGCAAAGTCAAAGCACACATTTTCTGCAAAAGTCACCTCAAAATGTCATTTCTGAGTAACTTACATTTATGGAGAGACAATGACTAGAAAAGAAATAAGTAGTTAAATGGGACTTACTCCCTATGTGACTGACATATTGAACTAGATTTTCTTTGCAACTAACCTACTTCCTGATTTAACCTTCTTTATGTAGCTTTTTAAAGCTACACGAGTTATTGATTTGCTCTTAGGGACTAAGCTGGGACCTGGAAAATATTGCATAGTTATAAGAGTATCTTTATGTAAACAAAAATACAAAAATGCCTATAATGTACAAGACAGAATATAAAGAAATATAAACAAAATTAGGTTAAGAATATAGCAAAAATAAGTGGTAGTTTTGGAAAACTAGAAGTTATTCAAAATCCTTTAAAAATAACTTTATGATCTTGAAATATATCAGAGCTAAAAATATGTTCTGATCATCACCAAAGATGTACAGATAATCCTGTATTTAGGTTGAGTGATATCCTTCCTAGTACAAGTAAAACAAAGCAAACTTACCTTCATTCATTACTTTGTGATATCTATCTTAGGTATATTTTTAATTATCACCTCTCTATTAATGTTTAAGTATTTCCTAGAAAGGACAAATATTACTTCTTCTTGAAGCAATTTAATTAGACTTTTGGGAATGGGCACAAGTGAGATTCATTTTAAAATGGAGATGGGATCTAGCCAGAATTACAGATTGGATGAATTCTTAAATTTGAGAGGTGAGTTTGCATGTTTGTGTGTGTGTAGGTGGGCAGTGGGGGCTTCCTGTAAATTTGGGTTGTGATAACAAGGGGTACCAAACTGTGAACAACAGTGAATCATCTTGGTTTAGGCTGATTATAATCTTCCTGCATTATATTAGATACTCAGAATTCTAAAATATGCTAAAAAATATGTCCAAGGAGACATTTTAGAATTTTGCTTAGATTAACAAATTTTATGAGCTTCAGTTCAGTTCAGTCGCTCAGTCATATCCAACTCTTTGCAACCCCATGAATCGCAGCACTCCAGGCCTCCCTGTCCATCACCAACTCCCGGACATGAGGTAGCCAAAATACTGGAGTTTCAGCTTTAGCATCATTCCTTTCAAAGAAATCCCAGGGTTGATCTCCTTCAGAATGGACTGGTTGGATCTCCTTGCAGTCCAAGGGACTCTCAAGAGTCTTCTCCAACACCACAGTTCAAAAGCATCAGTTCTTCGGCACTCAGCTTTCTTCACAGTCCAACACTCACATCCATACATGATCACTGGAAAAACGATGGCCTTAACTAGATGGACCTTTGTTGGCAAAGTAATGTCTCTGCTTTTCAATATGCTATCTAAGTTGGTCATAGCTTTTCTTCCAAGGAGTAAGCGTCTTTTAATTTCATGGCTGCAATCACCATCTGCAGTGATTTTGGAGCCCCCAAAATAAAGTCTGACACTGTTTCCACTGTTTCCCCATCTATTTCCCATGAAGTGATGGGACCTGATGCCATGATCTTCATTTTCTGAATGTTGAGCTTTAAGCCAACTTTTTCACTCTCCACTTCACTTTCATCAAGAGGCTTTTTAGTTCCTCTTCACTTTCTGCCATAAGGGTGGTGTCATCTGCATATCTGAGGTTATTGATATTTCTCCCACGAATCTTGATTCCAGATTAAGTTCCTTCCAGCCCAGCATTTCTCATGATGTACTCTGCATAGAAGTTAAATTAGTAGGGTGACAATATACAACCTTGATGTACTCCTTTCCCAATTTTAAACCAGTCTGTTGTTCCACGTCTCATTCTAACTGTTGCTTCTTCACCTGCATACAGGTTTCTCAGGAGACAGGTAAAGTGGTCTGGTATTCCCATCTCTTTAAGAATTTTCCACAGCTGAAACAACATTCAGTTGCAGATGTCTGGTAGTGAAAGTAAAGTCTGATGCTGGTTGTGTAGGAAGCTGAAAAGTTAGGTCCATGAATCAAGGTAAATTCTACATGTTCAAGCAAGAGGTGGAAGAATGAACATTGACAATTTAGGAATCAGTGACTTAAAATGTACAGGAATGGGCAAATTTAATTTATATGACCACTGTATCTGTTACTGCGGGCAATAATCCCTTAGAAGGAATGAAGTAGCACTCACAACTGAGTATCAGTGCTAACTGATTCTGGCCAATATTTCTTGACTAGCCAGTAATTTAGAGAGGCAACACTTGTGGTAAAGCATTAAGAAAAAAGAAAAAAAAAAGGTCACTAATTCTTTTTCGTTAAAAATTTAGTAAAACTTGATCATGCCAACAAGTCATATATCCAAATGCCAGATGGTCACTTCTACCTTTGTATTTATACTAACAATTTCCTAAAATCAATAAAAAGAGTTTCTGTTAAAATAAAAAAATCAAAGTATACATTTTTCTTATGTTTAAACTTTTTATTTTGTAATATTTACAGACTTAAAAAAAGTTGAGTATATAGTACAAAATTTCTGTAAACACTTCAGCCAGTTTCCCCTAGTGACAGCATCAATTATATATAATCATAGTGCAATGACTGAAACCAGAAAATTAACACTGATATTATACTAGCAACTAATCTACAAATTTTAATCACACTTTCATGTTTTCTTGATTAAGGCTCTTTTTCTAGTGGAAGATCCAGCCTAGGATCTCACATGGCAGTTAGCTGTCATATCTTCTTTGTCTCCTCCACTTAATGAGAGTTTCTCTGACTTTCCTTGTCACTTTTAAAGAATATTGGCAATTATTTTGTAATTGTCCCTCAAGGTGTGTTAGTCTGATGTTTTCTCATTATTAAAATGAATATCTACGTATCATTGGCAAGAGTACAACGGTGGTGATGTTGTCTCCTTTTCAGTGTTCCCATAACTGGAGGCCCTTGATGTCAATATGTCTTATTACTGCTGAATCAAAGTTATTCCTTTTCCCTTTTGCTTTTCTTTGTAATCAAAAGAAATGTCTTGTAGGAAGATCCTCTGAGGCTAAGCAAGTGCAGTATTTCTCATCACATTGTTTTTCCCAGGCTTCAGAACTCATCAGTGTTTCTTGGTCACCACAACTGCTGTGGAGTTTGCCTAACAGTTGTTTTATATTTCCGCCATGCCTTCTATATTAATTAATTAGAATTCTACTGTATGGAATAATATAATTTTCCTTTATTTTTGTTTCATAATTATCCTTTTTATTATCTTCAGCGTATTCTCTAGAATAGCATTATCCAGTGGAAATACAACAAAACCCACATAATTTAAAATTTTCTAGTAGAGACATTGAAAACGTAAAAAGAAACAAGGAAAATTAATGTTAACAATATATTTAACTGCAAATATCTAAAAATAATTGTCATTTCAACACATATTTATATAAAATTATTAATTATATTTTTAACCTTTTTTCTTTGAAATTGGTATCTGTTTTACATTTGTTTTTTTAAATATAAATTTATTTCTTTTAATTGGAGGTTAATTACTTTACAATATTGTATTGGTTTTGCCATACATCAGCATGAATCCACCACGGGTATACACGTATGGATTCATGGATGGACATTTGTTTTATTTTGTTGACTGAATTAGTTACTGTTGTTACTTATTTTGTTGTTCAAGTTGTCCTATATATGCACATTGGGAGCTCCCTCAAATAGGATCCTTCATTCTTTATATATGTTCTCATCTTTTTTGCACACTTTACTTAATGGTACCTAAAAATGTTCCAGGTATATCTTGTATTTTCCTTTGCCCATCCCTGGAACCAAGCATTTCTATAAGAAACCCTGATTTTTTTAATCAGAGAATGGGTTTTAGAAATCATGATCTGGCTATTAGTTGAATGTGTATTTTTAAAATCCTTTATTGAATAAAGATTTATAATTCTAAAATTCATTATATTATTCACTGGTGAGGTTGTCATTACTCACTGATGCCATGAATGGCTTGACCTTAATGAAAATCTCATTATTAATAGTATTTGATTAATATTTACCCCCAGATATTTCATTATTTGTATAGATGTTGGTGATTGAAGACTTCTGTGCAGAGATGATCTATGCTGTGATGGGGGAAGTTGGTGGCTCCCAGGCTTCTTGCTGTTGCCTTGGTCTTCCTGTTGTTGCCATCTACCTTTCCTGAGTCTTTTTATAAAGATTGGTCTATCTTTGTGTTTTTTTCTTAATTTACTCCATACGTAACCCATCACTTAGGCATACACTATCCTCTTGCTGTCTCCTGACTACTCAGAACTAACATAAAGGTGATTTTGGGTTAGCTTATATTGCTCACAGCCCTATATTAAACTACTCTTTCCTCTTCCTGCCTCAGTCAAAACTCCTGAATTCTCACAATTGCTGACATGGGCTACACGTTGAGAGCAAAGCCATGGATTTTACCATGATTATACTGAATGTAAATGACATTCTTACCTTATTCAGATTTTCAATTTTATTTGCTGTCTAAATTAAGTCAACTACTAACTCCAGTGAATTTCAGACCTGTTGATATGATAAGGTAAAACATTTTGGGAATCATGGGCAGTAGTTTGGCTAATAATTCCAATAAAATCCTTGAAATTAATAATACTAAATCCCAGCAACCCTATTTCTTCTGCAGTATGTGAAAAGAAAGGTCAGAATCCCAGCACAGACTGGGATTTATGTAGTGCAGACTCCATAATGTTATTTATATAAATGTATGGTTTATGACATTACTTTGCCAACAAAGGTCCATCTAGTCAATGCTATGGTTTTTCCAGTGGTCATGTACGGATGCGAGAGTTGGGCTGTGAAGAAAGCTGAGCACCGAAGAATCGATGCTTTTAAACTGTGGTGTTGGAGAAGACTCTTGAGAGTCCCTTGGACTGCAAGGAGATCCAAACAGTCCATTCTAAAGGAGATCAGCCCTGGGTGTTCTTTGGAAGGAATGATGCTAAAGCTGAAACTCCAGTACTTTGGCTACCTCATGTGAAGAGTTGACTCATTGGAAAAGACTCTTATGCTGGGAGGGATTGCGGGCAGGAGGAAAAGGGGATGACAGAGGATGAGATGGCTGGTTGGCATCACTGACTTGATGGACAAGAGTTTGGGTGAACTCCGGGAGTTGGTGATGGACAGGGAGGCCTGGTGTGCTGCAATTCATGGGATCACAAAGAGTCGGACACGACTGAGTGACTGAACTGCACTGCACTGATGGTTTGATGCCGGGAGCCAGCATGAGGAATCCCGCCCGTGGCAAAGGTCATGAGGAAGGAAGCTCAACATACGCAAAGGCGTGATCTGGCTTCAGGGGTTCCCCCTGGATTTTCTCGAGCATCTATGCCCAAAACCAGAGTCTGCTTGCCTTACTGCATTATGCTTTCCACCTATTCTTCTGACATTACAGGGAGGCTATCCCTGACCAGCTTTCTCTGGAAAAGGTTAACATAGAGCTCCAGTTAACAGTCTCCTGCATATAAAAGGAGTGTTTCAACTCAAACCCCTCTGATGGCTCTCTAACTTGCCTTACCTGGACTCTTACAACCACGCATGTGATTGTTTACAGCCTCCCAACTGTGAGAGGCACGGGAAGCCTAAAACATAGAGCCTTTCAAAGAGTTAAAAGTTATTAGAGTAGTGCTGGTGTTGGATTTCATTATTGGGCCAATGCTTGTTGCTAAGTTCCCATATCTCTTATCCACTGTGCACCTGGGAGTACATTTGTTAACACAGAATGTAAGAAAAAACAAATGTAGCCTTGAAACTAACCACATCAGACCTTTGAGCTAATTGGTTCTTTCTTTGTTGTAACTTACTGCACCTTTGCTCTGTGAGAAATGTAACTTTGTTTGATACTTTCTGAAGCTGACATAGATTAGAAATATAAAGACAAAACACTTCAAGGGAAAATAAGTTTTCTGATTGAGCAGCCTTTATCAAAAGAGGGTCTTAAAATGTTTCACAGGCCTCCAACGCCAGAAGATAATGTATACAACATCATTTGTGGGAAAGGTATAAAAGTCCTTTTTGAAAATAAAGCTATGGGACCTCGCTCACCAAAGCAGCTTGGTCTCCCCATGTCAGTCATTCTCTCTCTCTCTCACTCTCTTTTTCAGGCTGATCCCTTGGAGCATAGAGGCTCCCTGCGTTCACTTATCTGCCCGGGTTTCTAAGACCTGAACGGGAAGATGTTCTGCATCTTCACTCCCTCAGGAGACCAGGAGGGCACCTGTGACCTCCGGAAACAGGGCAAACTTCCTGTCTCGAAGTTTTATTGGTTTTCTATGTAAACCAAGGGATATCAGCCTCTTTCTCTCCTCTATTTTCTTATCGACAACATTCTTTTCTTATTTCTCTCTAAAGCAATTGCCGACTCTGTCTCCCCTTCGAATTCCCTGGATCCACCAGTGCAGGACCCCGGCAGTTTATGACACGATTTTGCAGCTAAAAAAAAAAAAAGTTAAAGTAATTCAATTCAAAGACCTCAGATGAACATGTATAGAATAATCTCACAACTGGTCTCACAAATTTATATTCAGGATAGCATAATGTACCTTTTCATAAGCTGATGTAAAGTCTGCAGTTTCCTGATATCTAGTAACCATTTGGTGATATGAGCAACTCAAGAGGAAGGAGATGCTAAAGGCATGTGTGACTTGGTTGATGCTATTTATGCTGTGATGTTTTTCCCACTTTTGACATGTATCTATCTGTCATGGACATGTGACTGCCAACAAAATGAATGCCATGCAATGAGTATTCCACACTGAATACTTCAGTTGAAATGAGAATTGGTATTTTATGCTGTCAGGAAGGAACTACAAACATTTCATAAAAACCCTCTATCAGGTGGCAACAAGAAATCAGTTACATGGGGATTTGGAAGAATTGGTTATGAAGATTCCCAGGCTGTATTGATAAAGGTCTGAGGATACTGGGAAACATCTTCAAAACCACAGGGTCAGTTAGAATATCCTACTACAGGAGAGATCTCAAAGCACTCCTCTAGTCATTCAAAATAACCAAGTCAAATCAAATATATGAAGTTGTGTCTCTTATTCCCCCAAAACCTCTTTTACCTGATCCAGCCATGATGGATGCAGCTGGGTGCCTTTACAGGGTGCACATTCTCCCTCTGGAGCAGCCTGGTTCCCCACTCCTTTCCTCCCACCCTTAAAGAAGAGATGTGTGTGACTTCCTAGCTCATTAGTGCCCTTCTCTCAACTTAGAGTCATGCTCTGCCAACCTTTGCTGTCTTGCTTCTCCTCCCAGATGACTTATATCACTTGACCTTGAGCCTGAAATATGATGCTTCCCTCTGGCATGGACTGAACCATGAGTGTATTATCATTGTTATTTTCAGAGTGGAGCAGTCAGAAATTCCTAACATCTCTCAACATTCATACCAACTCTAGGACTGTTGGAAAACCATTTTAGGTAAAGATATTGAAATATTATAATTATGTAATTAAAAGGGTATTCATAGATTTTGGCAATGTTCACCAGTGAGTGAAAAACAACTACATGCTGGGGCAGATACACATGGTTACAAGTTCTTATAACTGTATAGATCACTTTTCTATACTTTTCTTATCTCTCTCTCTGACCTGCCTATTAGCTAGGGTCACTTAGCTGCACTGGTAATTGCTTTAATTGCTTTTCTAATTGATTTCCATTTTTAATAAAGACAAAGGGCAAAAGGAGTTGTGACGTGGTTAGTTATCAATCCAAGAACCAAGAACCAAACTTTGTACAAGCTGTTGTGAAAACAAAGAATCATATAATACACCTGACAATAGGAGTTCTAATGGATACACATGGCAAATAAGCAAATAACTACAAATTTATGTAGTAAGAACATAGGTAGAATAAGTAAGATTACATGAGAACCTTGGTTTGTGGGTGGAGGCAAAGGCACAGCAGTTGGAACTGATTTCAAAAATAAGCGAATTTGAGTGAGTCTTATGATGTGAGTAGCTCACCAGTCTGTAAGCACAGGAATGACTTGACCTTGTCTTAATTCTCTAAACTCATTGGTGGGACCCCTGTTGAGTGGCAGAAACCCAACACTGATATTTCATGAGACAATTTTATTCAAAATAAATTAACAATATCAACAACAGCAAAAAAAATACCTAACTAAAGGCACTAGGGAATGAATCAAAATAGGCAAAAACTTGAGGTAAGTTGGCATGTAGTACAAAGGGATAGCCTTGGGTGAGCTCCACAGTTTAACAGCTAGTAATAAGATGGAAATCCCCAATTGGTGCCAATTCAGGAAAGACCACAACTCCATTGGAAAATCTTGACTTGAAAAACCATAGCAGAGTCATTGGAAAGGGAATAGAGAGATAATCCACATGGGAATTAGCAGGCAAGAATTTTAAAGTAGCTATTTTAACTAGGTTCAAAAACAAAGGGAAAATAATCTTACAAAAAATTAAATGACAGCATATGAAATAAAGCTCAAATCTTGAAGGAGGCTCAGATATATGTGGGTATATAGAGATTATTTTTCTTCCCTTGAGTTCTTTACAAGGAAAATGAATATTAAGAAAAAAGAATAACACTATAAGATGGAGTCTTTGATATATGTAGAAACAAAAAAAGTAAGACAACAATAGCAGAAAGGATGGGAGGCCAAGCATGCGATGATGTTATCAGGAGGCTCTGATATGTGTCAAGAGTGACTTATGAAGTGGGAGGTGGGACTTGTCAGGTGTTGGGTGGGAAATGGAAAGTGGTATATGAATTTGAAGGATGTAACAATTTTAGGGTTGTCCTCATCCATTCAGTCTGTTACAACAAAGTGACATAGACAGGGTGGTTTATAACCAGAAGAAATTTACCTCTCACATTTCCAGAAGTCTAACTGGTCAGGTTCCAGTTAGAACCTTTTCTTCAGAACACAGATTGCCAACTTTTCCTATAACCTCACACAGCAGAAAAATTTAACTAGCTCTCCAGCTATTTTCTTATAAAGTCTCTGATCCTATGCATGAGAACTCCCCTCATGAACTAATTACATCCCAAAGGCTTCACCTCTGAATATAGTCACATTGGGATTACAGTTTCAATATATGAATTTTAGGGGGGACACAAAAACTCGGTCCATTGCAAAGATGCATTTCATAATCACTCCAGCAAACACTAAAAACACATTTAGAAGAGTTGCAGCTAAAACTCTCATTGAAGAAAAGCTAATAATAGAAAAGTTTTATTATCATCACCCTGACAAAGAGGCAAAAAGCAGCAGCCAAATAATTCAGATACAATATAGATAAAAGAAATTTAAACTGCTATCACAGAATGTGAGAGTGGAAGAAACACCACACAGCTGGAAAAGTTGGCTTTAGATAAAACAACTGACTTGCTTCTGAATGTAATAGAAAAGAGGGGGAAAGAATAACTAGGAGATGTGGTCAATGACAGTATCAGGATACTGATTTGTCTTATGTGATAGAAAACACCATATTATTGCAGATATGGGCCCAGTGAGATTGGGAGGTAATTATACACTTAGATGAGTTGAAGCAGCCAACTAGTTGTTAATGGTAGATCAAGACAATGATAGTATTTGTACGATGATCTAGGAAAATTTCTCCATTATATTCACCAATGTCTTGATCACTATGAAGTGGTGCTTTCAAGGCAACAACTTAATGTTAGCAGGTCAAGAATATTGCTTCTCTCAGACAGGTCAAAGAAAGCAGTGCTGTTGTCTGTTTTAGGGGGAAAAAAGATGTCTTAATAACTGCTTATCCCATTGAGAAGTTATATAAACTATTGACTTCTTTTTCTCTATTTTATAAGAGAACTGAATATAAATGACTATGCTCACATTGTGGCAAGGGACTTCCCTTAGCCATTAGAAAGTTTATCTTTCAGTTCCCATTTTCCAAATTATTGATGATGATTATCAGAGGATATCTGTCTGAGGACATTTAAGGCTCTGTCTACAACAGTTGTGGAATGATTATTTTTGAATATACACTGAAATGCATAGATAATAATTCACAGGATTTTCATAAGTATATACACCTGTGCAACCATCAATTATGATGTAGGATATTCCTATCACTCTACAGAATTCATTACTGCCCTCTTACAATCTATCTTTGTTCACAAAGGAGCAAGGGTCCTGATTTCTATCATCATAGCTCTATTTGGCTTATTCTTAAACTGTATATAAAACCAATAATTGAATATACATTCTTTATAATCTGTTTTACTTTGTTCAACATAAATGATTTATTCATGTTGTTATATGTACCAGTACTTCTGTTTTGTTTTGTTTTTGCTGAGTAGCATTCAATTATATGGCTCAATCACAATTTCTTTACTTATTGCATTTTGAACTCCAGGAGATGGTGAAGGACAGGGAGGCTTGGTGTGCTACAGTCCATGCAGTCGCAAAGTGTGGGACATGACCAGGCAACTGAAAATCACCACCAACTTTTTTTTTTTTTGCTGAGTAGCATTCAATTATATGTCTCTGTCGCAATTTCTTTATTCATTCAATTTTGAGGGCATTTGCATTATTCACATTTTGAATAAAACTTCCATTAATATCTTTGTGGTTATATACCATCTTTTATCTCTGATAAATACTTAGGAGTAGAATTACTGACTCAATGGCACCCCACTCCAGTACTCTTGCCTGGAAAATCCCATGGACAGAGGAGCCTGGTGGGCTGCAGTCCATGGGGTTGCTGAGTCGGACACGACTGAGCGACTTCACTTTCACTTCTCACTTTCATGCACTGGAGAAGGAACTGTCTCTTATACACATCTAGAAGAAAGTATATAATTGTGTTTCAGTATTTTGGCATCTCATGATTTGGATACGGACTTCTCTGATAAATAATGTTGAACATATTTTCATCTACTTTTTGGTCATTTATATAACTTCTTTTGTAAATATGTTTTCAAATCTTTTATCACATTTTAATTGTTGCTTTTTATTCAATTATTAATTTTCAGAAGTCTTTTTTATATTCTTTCTGTGAGTGTGTATGTGTGTTCAGTTGTTCAGTCATGTCTGATTCTTTGCGACCCCATGAACTATAGCCCACCAGGGTTCTCTGTCCATGGTTTCTTCCAGGCAAGAATACTGCAGTGAGTTGCCGTTTCCTCCACCAGGGATCAAACCCACATCTCAGTCTCCTGCACTAGCAGGTGTATTCTTTACCACTGAGCCACCTGGGAAGTCCTTTTAACACTCTTTATGCAAGCCCCTTCGTATTTGTGTTTGTTGTTTGACTTTCATTTTACCTAAACCAAGGTATGCAGGTGAAGAAGCAACAGTTAGAACTGGACATGGAACAAAAGACTGGTTCCAAATTAAGGACAACAGACTGGTTCTAAATTGGGAAAGGAGAATGTCAATGCTGTATATTGTCACCCTGCTTGTTTACATGCAGAGTAGATCATGTGAAATGCCAGGATGGATGAAGCACAAGCTGGAATCAAGACTGCTGGGAGAAATATCAATAACCTCAGATACACAGATGACACCACCCTTATGGCAGAAAGCAACGAAGAACTAAAGAGCTTCCTGATGAAAGTGAAAGAGGAGAGTGAAAAAGCTGGATTAAAACCCAACATTCAAAAAACTAAGATCATGGAATCCAGCCCCATCACTTCATGGAAAATAGATGGGGAAACAGTGGAAACAGTGAGAGACTTTATTTTCTTGGGCTTCAAAATCACTGCATATGGTGACTGTAGTCATGAAATTAAAAGACACTTGCTCCTTGGAAAGAAAACTATGATCCACTTAGACAGCATATTAAAAAACAGAGACATTACTTTGCTGAAAAAAAGTCTGTCTAGTCAAAGCTATGGTTTTTCCAGTAGTCATACATCGATGTGAGAGTTGGACTATAAAGAAATCTGAGTGGCGAAGAATTGATGCTTTTGAACCATGATGTTGGAGAAGACTCTTGACAGTCCCTTGGACTGCAAGGAGATATAATCAGTCAATCCCCAAGGAAATTAGTCCTGAATATTCATTGGAAGGACTGGTGCTGAAGCTGAAACTCCAATACTTTGGTCACCTGATGCAAAGAACTATTTCATTGGAAAAGACCCTGATGCTGGGAAAGATTGAAAGTGGGAGGAGAAGGGGACGACAGAGGATGAGATGGTTGGATGGCATCACCGACTTGATGGACATGAGTTTGAGCAAGCTCCGGGAGTTGGTGATGGACAGGGAAGCCTGGTGTGCTGCAGTCCATGGGGTCGCAAAGATTCAGACATGACTGAGTGACTGAACTGAACTGAAGAAACCAAGGTAGAGGGGAAAAAATGGGCTTAATCAAAATTAAAAACATTTGCTTTTCAAAAGACACAATTAAAGGACCAAAGCAGCAAGTCACAGACTGAGGAAAATATTTGCCAGTTAGTTATCTGAAATAGATGTATATCCAGAATACACATAAATCTCTCAAAATTCAATAAAAAATCAACCAACTCAATTTAAATATGGGCAAATGACTTGACCATTTTACCAAAGATGAAATATAGAGGGCAAATAAGCACATGAAAAAATGCTCAAGACTTTTAACCATCTAAGAAATTAGATCACTTTATGACATTGATATTTTCAGTCATTTCAGTCACTCAGACATGTCCAACTCTTTGTGATCTCATGGACTGCAGCATGCCAGGCCTCCCTGTCTATCACCAACTCCCAGAGCTTGCTCAAACTCATGTCCATCGAGTCAGTGATGCCATCCAACCATCTCATCCTTGTCGTCCCCTTCTCCTCCTGCCTTCAATCTTTTCCAGGATCTGGGACTTCTCCAATGAATCAGTTCTTCGTATCAAGTGCCAAAAGTATTGGAGTTTCAGTTTCAGTTTCTGCACTAGTCCTTCCAATGAATATTCAGGACTGATTTCTTTGAGGATTGATTGGTTTGATCTCCTATAGTCGAAGATACTCTCAAGAATTTTCTCTAACACCACAGTTTAAAAGCATCAATTTTTTAGCACTCAGCTTTCTTTATAGTCCAACTCTCACATCCATACATGACTACTGGAAAAACCATAGCTTTGACTATATGGACCTTTGTCAGCAAGGTAATGTCTTTACTTTTTAATATGCTGTGTTGGTTGGCCGTAGCTTTTCTTCCAAGGAGCAAGTGTCTTTTGATTTCATGGTTGTAGTCACCATATACAGTGATTTTAGAGCCCAAGAAAATAAAGTCTGTCACTATTTCCATATCTATTTGCCATGAAGTGATGGGACAGGATGCCATGATCTTAGTTTTTTTGAATGTTGAGTTTTAATACTATTAGATACTATTGATACTGTTGATACTATTAGCATATCTAAAGGTAAAATGATTTAGAAGAAAACAAAGTCAAAATGCTTTGACATAAATTGGAGGAATATCTTTTTTGATTCGCCCTCTAGAGTTATGAAAACAAAACAAAACAAAACAAATGGGACCTAATTAAACTTAAAGACTTTTGTACATCAAAGCAAATCATAAACAAAACAAAAAGACAACCCACAGAATAGAAGAAAATACTTGCAAATGATGCAACTGACAAAGGCTAAACTCTAAAATATGCAAACAGTTCATGCATCTCTACATCAATACAAAAACCAAACAACCCAACCAAAAAATGGGCAGAAGATTTTAATAGATACATCTCCAAAGAAGACATACAGATGCCAAAAAAGCACATGAAAAGATGCTCAACATCACTTATTATTAGAGAAATCCAAGTCAAAGCTACAGTGAAGTATCACCTCATACCAGTAAGACTGGCCATAATCAAAAAGTCTACAAACAATAGATACTGAAAAGGGCATGGAGAAAGGGAACCCTCCTATACTGTTGGTGGAAATGTAAATTGGTACAACTACTATGTATAATTATATGCTGCTGCTGCTGCTGCTAAGTCGCTTCAGTCGTGTCTGACTCTGTGCAACCCCATAGACGGCAGCCCACCAGGCTCCGCCGTCCCTGGGATTCTCCAGGCAAGAACATTGGAGTGGGTTGCCATTTCCTTCTCCAATGCATGAAAGTGAAAAGTCAAAGTGAAGTCACTCAGTCATGTCAGAATCTTCATGATCCCATGGACTGCAGCCCACCAGGCTTCTCCGTCCATGGGATTTTTCAGGCAAGAGTACTAGGTTCCTCAGAAACTAAAAATAGAACTATCATATGATCCAGTAATTCCACAGCAGATATCCAAACAGCAGCACTATTTATAATAGCTAAGAGATGGAGGCAAACTAAATGTCCACCAACAGAGAAGTAAATAAAGAAGATGTGGTACCTATATACAATGAAATTTTATTCAGCCATAAAATTTAATGAAATAATGTCATTTGCAACAACTTGGATGGACCAAGAGATTGTCATGATTGTCATACTAAGTGAAGTAAGTCAGACAGAAAAAGACAAATATCATATATTACTCACATGTGGAACCTAATTTAAAAATAATACAAATAACTAGCTTACAGAATAGAAACAGACTCACAAATTTCAAAAACAAATTTATGGTTACTAAAGTGGAAAAGGGGAGGGGAGGGATAAATAAGGAGTTTGGGGTTAACATGCACAGTACTATCAATTATCTGTAAATAAAAATACATTGTAAAGGGTATTTGCTGAGAAATTTACACGTAAGCCACACGATCCATCTTGCTTAAATGTTCATGGATTACAGGACAAACCATTTTCTTTCTCAGAGTTTGTTTCTTCTCTGTAGAGTAAGTTTCATGTCTAATAACTAAGTATAAAGTTAGGCATACTGTGGAATTTTCATATTTTTTCCTACCATGTATATGGCAAATAACTGAGTCACTGTATTATTTGAGCCAAGGTTTGTTTTCAGTGACAACTGATCTAAAGCACTACGTGCTGGACTTTAACGTAAAGCTAATCCTAGAATGTAGATTCTGATCAGTTTTCTTAGATGAAGACTGAGATTCTGCAGTGTTCCGACGTGTCCATGTGATACTGAAACTCCTGGTGTGTGGAACACACTTCAGTGAGAACCTATAGTGTACAGCCGCACGGAACAGATTTGGACTCTTTTAGCCAGGCTGACCTGGATATGGCGCTCTGCCCTGTGATTTTGCAACTGTGGGCATGTGTGCTCAGTTGTGTTCACCTCTTTGAGTCCCCATGGACTGTAGCTCCTTGGGCTCCTTTGTCCATGGGATTTTTTTTTTTATATCAGTTTTCATTTATGCACAAACATTTAGTGATTTTCTACAAGGAATCAGGCAATGTATTTAGGTTCTTTAAAAAAAAACAAATGAGCAAAATTATCCATAGTTCCTCTCCTGATGTAGCTTATATTCTAGTAGAAGAAACTGAAAGAACTATTTAAAAATTAAAGTAAAATTGCAGTTGTATTAAATGGAAAGAGGTAGAGCTTTTCTATTAAGAGAGTATGTGATGTGGGAAAATAATATCAATACACTTACCCCCTTTATTGTTTCTCTTAGTTCCTTGCTCATTCAGGTTATTGAATTATTTAGATAGATATTATATTATCCAACAATTATCTTATATGATCCATCTTCCC
>SJYT01042493.1:303249-336214 GCA_006410635.1 Cephalophus harveyi
TTTACAAGAGTAAAGGGGAGTTGCTGTTTATTTAAACAATTTTAATGAAGGACTAACCTTTTACATTTAACATTTATTCCCTTCATTTGCTTTCTGGCAGCAGTTCATAGTTTTTTTTCCCCTCCCAAAGGACATAGCATAATGAACATACACGAGATCATTTAAATGAATGTTTTTAATGAGTTCTTTGAATAGATTCTTTAAAAAGCAAGCATGAAATTGCTTTCCCAGTTGGGATACTTTAAAATATTTTTAGAAGATTCATACATAAAGCCTTAAAATTTGAACCATTTTTTAAAGGAACAATGATTGAAAAGGTTTTTTTTTTGGGGGGGGGGATATGATTTATTTTCACTCATACTGCAGAAGACATTACAAAACCCAGCAGGACTTTTTACTTATTTTAATGGATTATCACATTTCATATTAAAAAGTAGCTATTTACCACATTTAAATCTATAGCTCTTATATAATATTTTCATATGTAGGAACATGTCTCTGTAGTTAGTGAATATTAGATGCAAATAAATTTACATTATATAATGAACATTGTTCCCCAAATCTTATTAAATACTTGCTCAAGGTGTCAGAGTTTTGAATTTAGATGGAATTAACCCCATCCTCTCACCTCTGTGATTCTCTCAGCTGGGCAAATACTTTGTTTTCTCCTCATCAAAGCCATGCTCAAACTGCTGTTGGCATACATCTCATTCAGTTCAGTTCAGTGGCTCAGTCATGTCTGACTTTGTGACCCCATGAATCGCAGCACGCCAGGCCTCCCTGTTCATCACCATCTCCTGGAGTTCACCCAAACTCACGTCCATCAAGTTGGTGATGCCATCCAGCCATCTCATCCTTTGTGGTCTGCTTCTCCTCCTGCCCCCAATCCCTCCCAGCATCAGAGTCTTTTCCAATGAGTCAACTCTTTGCATGAGGTGGCCAAAGTACTGGAGTTTCAGCTTTAGCATCATTCCTTCCAAAGAATATCCAGGGCTGATCTCCTTCAGAATGGACTGGTTGGATCTCCTTGCAGTCCAAGGGACTCTCAAGAGTCTTCTCCAACACCACAGTTCAAAAGCATCAATTCTTCGGCACTCAGGCTTCTTCACAGTCCAACTCTCATATCCATACATGACCACTGGAAAAACCATAGCCTTGACTAGATGGACCTTTGTTGGCAAAGTAATGTTTCTGCTTTTAAATATGCTATCTAGGTTGGTCAAAACTTTTCTTCCAAGGAATAAGTGTCTTTTAATTTCATGGCTGCAATCACAATATACAGTGATTTTGGAGCCCCCTGACACTTTCCACTGTTTCCCCATCTATTTCCCATGAAGTGATGGGACCAGATGCCATGATCTTCGTTTTCTGAATGTTGAGCTTTAAGCCAACCTTTTCACTCTCCTCTTTCCCTTTCATCAAGAGGCTTTTCAGTTCCTCTTCACTTTCTGCCATAAGGGTGGTGTCATCTGTATATCTGAGGTGACTGATATTTCTCCTGGCAATCTTGATTCCAGCTTGTGCTTCTTCCAGCCCAGCATTTCTGATGATGTACTCTGCATAGAAGTTAAATAAGCAGGGTGACAATATACAGTCTTGGTGTACTCCTTTTCCTATTTGGAACCAGTCTGTTGTTCCATGTCCAGTTCTAACTGTTGCTTCCTGACCTACATCTCATTAGCTCTCATTAAAGAGATGTTCAAGACTTCTGTTTAATGATACTATTCACTTCCTGGATGGGAAGGAGGAAAAGTGCAGGGCCAGACACTTTTGGAAGCCATTGTGCCACCCTGAGGACTAAGGATGACGTGTACACAACAAGCAGTGTGCAGTTGTTAGAACTGCACAGAAGAGGAACCAAAACTTGACAAGACTCTTCTTGACATGTGATATGGCCTCAGGCTTTTCTGTTATGTCAGAAAATGAGTTTTCTTTATTATTTAAGTTCCTCTGAAACTGAGTGATATGTATTACCTTTGGCAAGTATCATTCCTCTAATTTTGAAACCATTTATCCATTTGGTAGCATAGATTGTTTAACTGCCTCTGCTTAGATTCAAATTAACTATTCTGATAGCTCAGACCCTTAATTTGGCATTTAAAAAATTAAACCACCTTATAAATAACAAAAAGTTGGATGTTGATCAGTCTTGTGAATGTTGTTATTATAACATCTTGTGTGTTTTGTTTCTGTCAGTTAAAAATATTCACACACACTATTCATCTTCTTTAGAAAAGAATGGAAATAAAATCAATTTCTTATCTTTAAGAGTTAACTAAGTCCAATGTGATTTACATATACTTTTGAAAACAGAGCACATTTAGTATAAAGGAACATTGTGGCAAAATACAACCAGATATTTCCTTATATTTTAAAAGATATTTCCTTATATGTGAAAAGACTTTGTAACAAATAACTAGTAAGCTTCTTTCAGGCCTTAATATCTTGTGATTATATGGTAAATGAGATATTGGGAGTCTGTGGGGAAAGTGGTTGAAGCACATAGCACATGGTGATCATCAGGAAAGCAAGAATTCTCTTGCCCTTTATAAGCTGGTTTATTGTTTAACTACTTTAAGATTTTAAAGGACAGATTTTGTGTATGTTTTCTGAATTGTTTTTCACATAATTCTCTTTGATAATGTTTAAATTTATCATGTTCATATGTTCTTTATTGTTTTACAAATTCATTTATATATATAAAAGAACATTGATTTGATGTTAAAGATTTTGAAAATTTAAATCTAAAAGGTTCAGAACTAGGAATATTTCTTCACATTGGGAGGATCTTTAAAGCATGTTCTCCAAGTCATGGTTGAGCCTCCTTTGGAACTCCTTTGTTGGTAGGGAACTCATTAGTTCCTAAGTAGCTCATTTTATTTTCATATAGTTCTAAAGCCTCCATCGATGTATTTAGCCTTCATATATATACTCCTTGGATTCTAGAAACCCAACTGACATATTATTGTAAATGTCACTAAATATAATCTTTTGTGGAAAACTGCTATACTCACTTATCTGACTGTACTTACTTTTGTCAGACTTTTTAGAAACATGCAGTCATCAATTGGATTGACATATACCAAATACTATATAAAAATAAAGTAAAATACAGCTATAGGACTGGAAAAGATCAGTTTTCATTCCAATCCCAAAGAAAGGCGATGCCAAAGAATGTTCAAACTACCACACAATTGCACTCATCTCACACACTAGCAAAATAATGCTCAAAGTACTCCAGGCTAGGCTTCAGTAACATGAACCAAGAACTTTCAGGTGTTCAAGCTGGATTTAGAAAAGGCAGAGGAACCAGAGATCAAATTGCCAACATCCACTGGATCACAGAAAAAGTAAGAGAATTCCAGAACAACATCTACTTTGGCTTGATTGACTATGCTAAAGCCTTTGACGGTATGGATCACAACAAACTGTGGAAAATTATTCAAGAGATTGAGAGAGTCCATTCTTAGGTAGGTTGATAAGTCTGGGGTCCCCAAGGAGGAGAAAGGGGTCTGGAGTTCTCAAGGAGGAGAAAAGGACAAACATTTTTTTCTTTAAGCCGAGAGCTGATTATTGCACAGAAAAAACACTCATCTTGCTCAAGGATATATTTTTCCTTACACTCTGTACCAATGACTATATAACAACAATGTATCCTGCTTGAGGACTTGTTTATCCTCCTTGAGAAACTTCTGACTAATCCTGTCATCTTAAAATGTCTATTATAGGAGTGGGTCTGGTAAGACCTAAACAACCTTAAGACATTCTTTTGATCTATTGTTAGTAACCAGCTGAAAAGTATATAGCTTCCTTGCTAAGACTAGTGAGTGGGGCTCTCTCTGTCTCCCTTCTGATGTCTATGTCAGAAGCTTTCTCTGTCCCTTTTTCACTTTAATAAAACTCTCCTATGCAAAAGCTCTTGAGTGATCAAGCTAAATCTTGATCTTGAAGCTAAATCTTCTTCTTCGGAGATCACAAATCCAACACCATTCACCATAAGCTATCAAGATGGGAATACCAGACCACCTTACCTGCCTCCTGAGAAATCTGTATGCAGTTCAAGAAGCAACAGACATGGAAAAAGAGACTGGTTGAAAATTGAGAAATGAGTACGTCAAGGCTCTATATTGTCACCATGCTTATTTAGCTTACATGCAGAGTACATCACGCAAAATGCCGGGCTGGATGAAGCTCAAAGTGAAAGTGAAAGTGAAGTCGCTCAGTCGTGTCTGTCTCTTTGCGACCCCATGGTAGGGGGGGTCAGGGCGCCTATCCCCCTGGTAGGTGCCTCAGTCCATGGGATTTTCCAGGCAAGAATACTGGAGTGGGTTGCCATTTCCTTCTCCAGGGGATCTTCCCAACCCAGGGATCGAACCCAGGTTTCCCACATTGTAGGCAGACGCTTTACCGTCTGAGCTACCAGGGAAGCCCTAAGCACAAGCTGGAATCAAAATTGCTGGGAAATAAATCAATAACCTCCGACGTGCAGATGTCACCACTCTTACGTCAGAAACCAAAGAGGAACCAAAGAACCTCTTGATGAAGGTGAAAGAGGAGAGTGAAAAAGATGGCTTATATTTCAACATTCAACCAGATCACAGCATCTGGTCCCATCACTTCATAGAAAATAGATGCCAAAACAGTGACAGACTTTTTTTTCTTGGGCATGAATTTGAGCAAGCTCTGGGAGTTGGTGATGGACAGGGAAGCTTGGCATGCCGCAGTCCATGGAGTCACAAAGAGTCGGACATGACTTAGCAACTGAACTGAACATATACAATAGATAACTAATAAGGACCTATCATATAGCACAGAGAACTCAAATCAATACTCTGTAATGATCTGTATGGAAAAATAATCTAAAAAAGAGTGATGTAGGTATATGTATAATTCATTTTGTGGTACATCTGAAACTAATATAACACTGTAAATAAACTATATTCCAATAAAAAAATTTTTTTTAATGCAATCACTTAAACACAGACGTTAATGCCTCATGATCAAACAAGTTATTTCATCAGTTTAGAGTCAAAAACTTAAAAATCATTAGTATCATCTTTTAGAATCACAAAAATGAAATTATTTTCTACTTACTATTATATAGTTATGTGGGACATGATTGAAATGGTGAAACTATTCTTTTTGGAAATAAAATATCCCACTGATTATAGTCACAGTCCTGGTAAGAGTAGGTACTGTGATTGTTAGTGGAAAACAACAGCTTTATACATTATGTGTGAGCATAAGACTGCTCTAACCCTTGCATAGGATAGAGAGGCCTCCCTTAACCATATAATTCTTCACATCAGCTTCTGATCATGTAGTGCCCAATGTGCCTTCTGATCATGTAGTGCCCAGTGTGCCCAGTGATAAAAGCATCTCTCCAGTACTCCTTCAGAAAAGCCTAGACTACTTTGTGCTGAAAATCAGAATCAATAGATGCATCAATATGATTTAGCAATATGTACTTCGTTGGACTGTGAAGAAGGCTGAGCGCCGAAGAATTGATGTTTTTGAACTGTGGTGTTGGAGAAGACTCTTGAGAGTCCCTTGGACTGCAAGGAGATCCAACCAGTCCATTCTGAAGGAGATCAGCCCTGGGATTTCTTTGGAAGGAATGATGCTAAAGCTGAAACTCCAGTACTTTGGCCACCTCATGCGAAGAGTTGACTCATTGGAAAAAACTGATGCTGGGAGGGATTGGGGGCAGGAGGAGAAGGGGACGAGCGAGGATGAGATGGCTGGATGGCATCACTGACTCGATGGACGCGAGTCTGAGTGAAGTCCGGGAGTTGGTGATGGACAGGGAGGCCTGGCGTGCTACAATTCATGGGGTCGCAAAGAGTCGGACACGAATGAGTGACTGAACTGAACTTTGTGCTTTAAAGGCTCTATATGGAATAAATGGTTCATCAAAGATGCTTTGAGCTAATTTCATTTCACATAATTCAAGAAAATTTCCCACCAAAGGTGAGTTCAAATATGTGAAAGCAATCTGTTTTTCTTAAATCTGGGGAAAGTTTAACTCAACAGTGGGTCTGTCTTTCATGAAAATTTGGCATAGGGTGTATGGAGACATTTCACTTTATTTATTTTTAATGTTTTCTTAACAAAGATTACGAAATGGTTTTTCTCTTCCCACTCTTCTAGTTATCAGATTCTTACAACTATCAATGGAAAGGTGAAGACGCTGAGATGTTCATATTAATGTATCTTCTTTCTGAGTGAATCTAGGGTCAAAGATACAACCCTGAACCTCTGCTATGCTGTATGCACTGTATTATCTGACTTCTAAATAAAGAATTAACTGAATAATCTCATCAACAAGAAGAGGGATCTTTCTCTTTAACAATGTGTCTTATATCCCTTCCTTGAGTTCTACACATCTGAAGTTCTTTATGCCAATTTAAAAATGTACTTTCAAAAAAGTCAGATATGTAAACACCAAATATTAATAAATCAGAGATCTGTGATGCTATGTTAAGTCGTTTTGTGTAGAATGCAAAATGATGAGATTTCTGGTAACACAGTCGCAATTTATATAAATCTGTCATTGTTGATTATCAGTGAAGCTCTATATTGCCTTTTATTTTTACTGTTGACATTTTCTAGAAAGCCTAATCCAACAATTTCTGTCTATGTGAAATTACAAGGCTGAATAAATCATAGGGCACATCTGAAGGACAGTCAAAGTGATGGTGTTTCTAGTAGTCACAAAGAAGGCTGAGTGCTAAAGAATTGATGCTTTTGAACTGTGAATTTGGAGAAGACTCTTGAGAGTCCCTTGGACTGCATGGAGATCAAACCAGTCAATTCTAAAGGAGATCAATACTGAAAGTTCATTGGAGGGACTGATGCTGAATCTGAAGCCCCAGTACTTTGGCCACCTCATATGAAGAGCTGACTCATTGGAAAAGACCCCGATACTGGGAAAGATTGAATGCAGGGGAGAAGGAGATGACAGAGGATGAGATGGCTGGATGGCATCAGCGACTTGATACACATGAGTTTGGGTGAACTCTGGGAGTTGATGATGGACAGGGAGGCCTGGCGTGCTGCGATTCATGGGGTCGCAAAGAGTCGGACATGACTGAGCGACTGAACTGACTGATCACATTTTAATGGTGCTTTTTATTCATTTATTAATTTTCATGAATTTGAGCAAGCTCTGGGAGATGGTGAAGGACAGGGAAGCCTGGTGTGCTGCAGTCCATGGGGTCAGAGAGTCAGACACAACTGAGTGGCTGAACAAGTCGTGACTTGTTCAGTGACTGAGCATGATGGCTGCCTGAGATAAGCTTAACTTACTCGAAAATATTGTCCAATGCTTCTGAAATATATTTGAACACTAAATATATATACAAACACAATAAGAGGTGTCAAAAGATTCACTCAGTCCAGTTGGCTTATGCAGGTGGACATGGAAAGAAGGCTGACAATTGTAGAGGCAGGTAGGCAGTCACTTAGGAGAAAAAATAGTAAAAGGAGATCAGGACCAAACTTCTCAACTAACTCGTTAATGAATTTTAACGGTAAAGCTGTACTCTTTATGAATTTTAAAGGTAAGCTTTACTCTTTATTAAAATTCTTTTAAAACCTGTTTGTGGTAATTAAGATAAAAGTGTTTTAGTGTGACAGTATCAATACAGATATCCAAATTTAAGCATACATCGCTGATGTTTCTTTTTAAAAAAGTGTAGCTTAGATGGCCTTAATACTGTATCAAACAGAATTACAACTCTAATTTTTACTGATTATTACATTCTTCTATATTACTATATGAGAAGTACAATCTGCCTATACATTAACAGAATGACAAGTGACCGGTAATACGATTAAATATTTTAAAATGTTAACAACATAATTTTAAATGATACTGATCTAAAATAGTTGCTGTAGTAAAAATTTAAGCACCAATTAATTTTTATCCATATGTTTAGAGTTAGCATATGTGTAGAATCAAATTACAGTGGCTAATACTCCACCCTTACCCCAACCTACTTCAGTCCTCAGAACATTAACATGTCAGTCATCTTTATTCCCCTACTTCAGTTCCTACATCCACATCTGCAAGTTTTGTCAAATCTATTCTGAAAATATATCCTGACCCTTCTTCCTAAGCAGACCATCTCTTCTCCTGTACAATTGTGACTGCCTCCCATCAGTTTTGGTTCCAGGTGTGCTGCAGTCCATGGATTCTCAAAGAGTCAAACGTGACTTAGAGACTGAACAACAAACTGTTCTCCATTTTCCTTAGAGTAGCCAGAATCATTGCCAATTAATCATCTCTGCTCAAAAGTCCTCAAGGACTTCCTGTTGATTTAAAAACACAGTTAAAAAAAAAAAAATACTTACCATCAGTTACAAAATCCTACATGACATAGGATCGGCTTCTTTCTGGTTCCAGTTCAGTTCAGTTGCTCAGTCATGTCCGACTCTTTGCGACCCCATGAATCGCAGCACGCCAGGTCTCCCTGTCCATCACCATCTCCCAGAGTTCACTCAGACTCACGTCCATCGAGTCAGTGATGCCATCCAGCCATCTCATCCTCTGTCGTCCCCTTCTCCTCCTGGCCCCAATCCTTCCCAGCATCAGGGTCTTTTCCAATGAGTCAACTCTTCGCAGGAGGTGGCCAAAGTACTGGAGTTTCAGCTTTAGCATCAGTATTTCCAATGAACACCCAGGACTGATCTCCTTTAGAATGGACTGGTTGGATCTCCTTGCAGTCCAAGGGACTCTCAAGAGTCTTCTCCAACACCACAGTTCAAAAGCATCAATGCTTCGGCGCTCAGCTTTCTTCACAGTCCAACTCTCACATCCATACATGACCACAGGAAAAACCATAGCCTTGACTAGACGGACCTTGGTCGGCAAAGTAATGTCTCTGCTTTTGAATATACTGTCTAGGTTGGTCATAACTTTTCACATGTACTCTTTTTTGCTTTGCTTCAACCAAGCTGGCCTTTATTCCATCAGGTTCCTAAATCCACCCTACATCTGCCTTAGGGCCTGTGCCATAACTTATAACTTAATTCTCTTAATCAAGACCTCTGTATGGATGACTCATTTATCTTAAGGAATCTGCTCACATATCTCTTCCTTAGACCTGCCATCTCTGACCACCCACTGTAAACATTTTCTCTTCCCTTTCTTTATTCTTCATTAAAGTTTACTTTATTGTCTTCATTAACATGTATTGCTTGCTGTCTACCTAAAATTATCTCATTTACTTGTTTTACTGTACTCTTCCCTAAACACATAATGCTAGAGAAATGATAGAACTGTGAATTCTACTGTCCTCTGTGATAGAACTGTCATCTGTGAATTGCCAGCAGCTTTAGTTAAGGAACGAATGAATAAGTGAGAGGATGAAGGGAAAAAAAAAACTGTCAAATGAAATGTAAATCACAAAATAGGTATTCAGTGCTAGTACGGAGCTATTTTGCTTATGAATTACTTAAATTTTATTGATTCTTTTTGTGTTTGTATCTTTGAGTGGTTGGCATTGTATTAGGATTTTATGCAAGAAAGAAAATTGGCACAAACTGGTTCTGAAACAGGAATTTGGGGGTCATTCTAACTCACAAGTTCTTCTAAAAAGTGACAAATATTTCTGATAAAGTGAAATTTTAATGTAATTTAATGAGATTAAGAACTACATTTAGAGTCACCTCTATTAAATTACTAACCTTGGATCATCCCTATGACAAGAAATGTTAACAAGGCATTCTTTTATTGTATTGCCTTTTTAATTTATCTTGGCCAATAAAATTCTTTTAATTGTTTTTTTTATAGCTTTTTTTTTAAGATTTTTGTGGCAGGTTCAAAATAAAATTTGAATATATGATTGTAATCAACTGTTTTAATAATTTCATGTTATTTGGGCTCCAAAATCACTGCAGATGGTGACTGCAGCCGTGAAATTAGAAGACGCTTACTCCTTGGAAGAAAAGTTATGACCAACCTAGATAGTATATTCAAAAGCAGAGACATTACTTTGCCGACTAAGGTCCGTCTAGTCAAGGCTATGGTTTTTCCTGTGGTCATGTATGGATGTGAGAGTTGGACTGTGAAGAAAGCTGAGCGCCGAAGCATTGATGCTTTTGAACTGTGGTGTTGGAGAAGACTCTTGAGAGTCCCTTGGACTGCAAGGAGATCCAACCAGTCCATTCTAAAGGAGATCAGTCCTGGGTGTTCATTGGAAATACTGATGCTAAAGCTGAAACTCCAGTACTTTGGCCACCTCCTGCGAAGAGTTGACTCATTGGAAAAGACCCTGATGCTATGGATGGCATCACTGACTCGATGAACGTGAGTCTGAGTGAACTCCGGGAGATGGTGATGGACAGGGAGACCTGGCATGCTGCGATTCATGGGGTCGCAGAGTCGGACACGACTGAGCGACTGAACTGAACTGAACTGATAGACATGTACAGCAATGCTTCTGCCTCCCAAAATAATTCAGATTTAGATTAACAAATAAGTGCTAATGAGGTAAAACTGCCCTCAATGAAGCCTACAGCAATACAATGTTCCCTCCATAAGCTTCTGTATGGATCACATATCATACATATAATTTCTGTGGTTTTACTTAGACTTACATGGATTTTCCATCCCACTTTTAAATGCTGTGCTTAGTTGCTCAGTCATGTCTGACTCTTTGTGACCCCATGGACTGTAACCCACTAGGCTCCTCTGTCCATGGGATTCTCCAGGCAAAAATACTGGATCCCCTTCTCCAGGAGATCTTCCCAACCCAGGGATCGAATCCAGGTCTCCGATATTGAAGGTGGATTCTATACCATCTAAACCACCAGGGAAGCCCCTTTAAATGCTAAGAATATCTTCAGTCTAAGATCTATCTCTTCTAAAAGATCTCCTTTAAATCCTCTAAAAATATTTTATTTTCAATGAAGACCAATTCAGGCTGTTTAGATGGCTTTGGAAATGAGTGGCCAGTTCAGTTCAGTTCAGTTCAGTGAATGGATACTTTTACTTTTTTAAGTTGTTATTAGACTGGTGGATGACAGGATGTCAGGGATTCTTAACACAATATTATTCTGGTCAAGATGCTGATAGCATTCCCATTGAGAGACTGAAAAAACTATCTCTTCCTATTTAAACTCCCATGGTCTTTGATTGTTCATTTTCATCCTCTGGCCACCATTCAGGGGCATATTACAATCCTTTAACTAAATTAAAGATACTTTGACTGATAGACTTAACTGTGATCCATCCTTACCTTTCCTACCAGGCAAGTGTTCAATGACATTTTTTGAAAAAGTAGATGATTAAATTATATGTATTTTAATGTGTTCCATTAGCCATGACATATTTACATTTGCTAACTAATCAAAAAGCAGCAAAGGTAATAATAGAAATTTCAGGTATGTTGGATTAGAGTCTGCTCTGTGGAGAAAAACTCTGTAAGATACTTTTAGGGGCATGAGAAATGAAAATGGTCGCCTGGTACATTTATAAACAGAGTCATCTGAAGGTAGACACAATGTCCCCTTTCCAAGTCCTTACTTGTTAAACTTGGACAGAAAAATTATCATATCTATTCCTGACAAAATGGAAAAAAAGAGAAACATAGTTGATCAAGGTTATTGTTATATTCCCTTGTTACATACAGCACATTTTATTTCATTTCCTTGTTTTCTAAATAGAATACAAAATAAGCAAATAGATACATAGTTGTTTAAAGGATAATTGAACTATCAGATCTGAGGTTACTCCTATTTGCTTTTACTTTTCTTTTTTTAATTAACTGATAATGCAAACTCAAAGTGATTAAGATGATTTAAAGCAATCCCATGACCCTAAAATTTACTGGACATCAATTGAGGTCTCTAAGAAACATTCTGATGCTTTAATTAGATGCTGTTCTGATGAATTTAGATGAAACATGCTTAAATGCTCTCTGGCATACCTCCTTTTGATGCTGGATAGGTCACTTTGTGTCCAAGGGAAGAAACAAGCTCTAAATGACAATTAATTTAAAATGACTCAATCATCATTGTTAATGTCTCTGATCCTCTCACCCAGAAGTGAGGGTTAACTCTGCTCTATGCAAAATATTTTCCTCCTAATTGCAAGTTTGCTAACACTTCCACGGAATCCCACACAGAGCCCCAGAGAGGGGGGCTGGGCTGTTATACTTTACATTAAAAGCACTCTTCAAATTCATGTCATGCTAATTAAGCAAGTACAACCATCTAATGCAATGATGGTACTTAAACTAAGCTTTCTAATAGCAATAATGTGTCTCAAAGGGCACAAGTCAGTGTCCTGCCAATGAATTTAATCCATGCCTGAAGAAGTTAAAGGTGGAGAATGGTTACAGCATGCCAGTAAATGCTTCAAAGTAGGCTTGGAATAAAGCCAATCCTAGTCTCTCTAATAGGGTCCTTATAAAAGTTCCTGACTTGACTTTCATTATCAAGTATTTTACAAATATTAATTACGCTTATGTCTCCTTCCATTGAGATAAGTGATATTGATCCAAATTCTCTGATTTATAGGTGTGCATAAACTACCTTAGAGTCAAAGGAAGCTAGGATTCATACTAAGCTTCCCCCAGTAATATGCTGCTTTTAATCTGATATTCATAAGAACATTTGAAGCAAATCCTCAGTCTTCATGAACTGGTCCTCTCAAGAGACTCACAAGTTCAAAATGAATGGGGGTCATTCCTTCCCAAGATTCATTACGATTCTGAAATTGTAATTTGCAGATCATGGGTCTGCAAAGTGGGTCCAATTTGATCTTGGTGGGAGCCCCATGATCCTTATTTTTGAAACATTCACATGCCCTTTTCATAAGTACAACTAGCTGAGCTAAAATGACACATTCACATATTTGACCTTTTCTCCCATCCCTCTCTTCTTTTTCCCATTTTGCTACTTGCTCTGTAAGCTCTAGGTTGGAAGGATTTTGTTACTGGCATTTTCTTTTCCACTCATTGTTTCATTTCTTTTCTCTCATCATTCAGCTAACATATAGCATAAAGGGAATTCTAACATATTCCCTTTCCACCAACTACTGACTCCTCCAAGGTTGTGATTTCCTTAGTTAAAAAACAATTCCACTTTTAGCCTAGTGTCTCACAATAAATGGACATTCTGCAGAGTAAAATGGATTTCCCTGTTAATAACCTCAATTTTTAAACAGTAAGCCTCGCTATACTGAAGCATTCTCAAATTACAGACCATGCGACATGCAACTGGCAGGATAAAAATAAATGAAGCACTACTATAATTGTGATTTAAAATTATTTTTAATTTACTCAATTATGCTTTCCTATTTTCCTAAAGCTCAGCTACAATTCATCTCCATTTCCTTAAAGCAATTGTGTTTATCAGTTCCACTAGATCAGCTGTGTGTTTAATAGACCTTGTTTGGAATCACAAAGACAGTCACTGGGATTGTATGCTCTGAAATAGGAGATGTTTAACCTCAGAGCCTCATTCTCTTCAGTGCAATAACTTGTGGGCAAACTATGAAAAACACAATAAGAATGTCAAAACCCAATCCCGAGGAATGAACACCGGGAAATGAGCCCCCCTACACTGAAATTTCAGAGCAGTCAGGAGGATCTTTATATCCAAAAGCAAATCTAATCATCATAGATAGAGACTTTAAAAACCCCTGCCAGTAATTCTCCATAACTGGTTGCCTCTGCAGTTTTCCTTTCTTTTCCCTTTTCCATCCTGACTAAAGGAAACATTTAATCACTTTCCCTTTCCCCTGCATTTCTGAAACCAGACACATACTGTAAGTACACAGCTTCTGAGAAGCAATTAGAGTTAATGGGATTAAAAATCTAATCACACTGCTGCTCTTGGCTTGTACCTGCAGAACCGCATAGCAAAGCCCAAGCACTGCAAATGCACAAAAATGAGCTATTACACTGGTCCGTGGAAGGTCTCTGTATCCCTTGTTTTATTTGGCTCTCTTCAGGGGCAACTTTTCATGGTCTGATCAGAGAAAATGGCTTAGATTTATTTTTTACACCAGGGATCTTCACACCTGCTTGCTTTTTAAACTGATTTTTGATATATGTTAAAGACAACAGTGAGAGAAGAAGCAGGACAAAAAACAGCACAAAAATACATTAAAAAATGGTTTCTCCTGAGTCCAGAGAGATGGCAATCACCAAAGAGATTCTCCCGTTTCTTTCAGAAATGTATCCACGTTGAGAAGTTGGAAGAAACTGAGATGTTCCTGCCAAAGCCTTAAGGGATGTGGAGCAGTCATTGTAAAAGAAGGGGCCTGTGCTGGGGTCCTCCTGACCCTCTGTGACCAAGTGGAGATTGGAAGATAGGCCCTTTAAAATTCCCTTTGCCGTTGAAATTCTGAGCATATGATGTGAATGAAAGGCTTGGAATACATTTATGTTGTACATAATTTAAGACAACCAGAATAAGAAGATATATGTTGAAAGAGAAAGACATACCAGGAAGCAATTTCACCATAGAAAGATGAAGGACTTACTCTTGATGTTTTTTAATCCAATAAAATAAAACTTAATAATAATGATAATAGTGATAATAATAATAACATTTACTGACTGCATCCAACTCCGTGGCACTACTCTACTTTCTATGTATTATTCAATTCTCATAACCTTATGAGGCAGCTTCTATCATTAATCTTTTAATTTTTTTGTACACAGAGAAACTAAGGCATAAATGATTTAATAATTCACCAAGGTCACAAACTACAGTGCCAGGGCTGAGGCTGGAATACAGGCAATATGGCTCTAGACCCAGCTGTTAACAACTTTATAGAAACAAGAATATTTGCTTGAAAACCACCAGTCTGATTCTGTTCACATGGAGAGAACCCTTAAAAGCCCTTCATAAAGAGATAAACATCATTTAACAAAGAAAAATAAAATCTGCCCTAGTTTCTCTATTAAATCTGATAACTAGTTTTCTTGAGCAACTGAGTCAGCTTAGGTATTGCTGCATACTTATTTAATTTATATAATTATGCAAGCATTTTTGACGGCCACCCCCTCTACTACTGTCCAATATATATCTAGTTACCTGACTCACAGTCAGTGGGTTTTGTCTGTCAGTGCTTTCCAAGGGAATGCAGAGGTAGCAAACTGAAATTTGTCATGATTTTAATCTAAGAAATGCACAATTTGCAAAGTTTCATATTTTAAGGGCAAATATAAATGACTCAGATTTTGAGATTGCCAATCATATAAGATTCTTAAGATTTTCACCTTCATTATTTTGAAATTATTTTTAACTATTATCAACCTCAGCACGTAGCCACCAATCAGAGAAAAGGATATAAGCTAAACATAGGAAGCTCCTAATACAGTTTCAAAAGGAAATTCACTGTATGTAATGCAGGATACTTTCCAAGGCAGTTGTACCATACACAGGGTTAGGCTGTGAAGTCAGTGATGAATGTGAAAATGACAAAAATTACCCTGGAAGATGTCCTAATCACTCATATGTGTTCATCTACATGGTTTGTTTTAAATAGAGCTGTTTCTTGATAGAGTCTTCATGCTCAGTGTTCCCTTCATGCAGGAACAGACCACAGTTTCATACTTATAGTTCAGTTCAGTTCAGTTGCTCAGTCGTGTCCAACTCTTTGCGACCCCATAGACTGCATCACACCAGGCCTCCCTGTCCATCCCCAACTCCCAGAGTTTACTCAAACTCATGTCCATTGAGTCAGTGATGCCATCCAACCATCTCATCCTCTGTTGTCCCCTTCTCTCACTTTCAATCTTTCCCAGTATCAGAGTCTTTTCAAATGAGTCAGCTCTTTGCAGCAGGTGGCCAAAGTATTGGAGTTTCAGCTTCAACATCAGTCCTTCCAATGAATATTCAGGACTGATTTCCTTTAGAATGGACTGGTTGGATCTCCTTGCAGTCCAAGGGACTCTCAAGAGTCTTCTCCAACACCATAGTTCAGAAACATCAATTCTTTGCAACTCAGTTTTCTTTAGAGTCCAAATCTCACATCCATACATGACTACTGGAAAAACCATAGCCTTGACTAGAGAGACCTTTGTTGGCAAAGTAACTTCTCTGCTTTTTAAAATGTTGTCTAGGTTGGTCATAACTTTCCTTCCAAGGGGTGTCTTTTTATTTCATGGCTGCAGTCACCATCTGCAGTGATTTTGGCACCCCCCAAAATAAAGTCTGCCACAGTTTCCACTGTTTCTCCATCTATTTGCATTGCAGTGATGGGACCGGCGGCCATGATCTTTGTTTTCTGAATGTTGAGCTTTAAGTCAACTTTTTCACTCTCTTCTTTCACTTTCATCAAGAGGCTCTTTAGTTCTTCTTTGCTTTTACCATGAGGGTGGTGTCATCTGCATATCTCCCGGCAATCTTGATTCCAGCTTGTGCTTCATCCAGTACAACATTTCTCATGATGTACTTTGCAAATAAGTTAAATAAGCAGGGTGACGATATACAGCCCTGACATAATCCTTCTCCTATTTGGAACCGGTCTGTTGTTCCATGTCCAGTTCTAACTGTTGCTTCCTGACCTGCATACAGATTTCTCAAGAGGCAGGTTAGGTGGTCTGGTATTCCCATCTTTTTCAGAATTTTCCACAGTTTATTGTGATCCATACAGTCAAAGGGTTTGGCATAGTCAATAAAGCAGAAATAGATGTTTTTCTGGAACTCTCTTGCTTTTTCCATGATCCAGCAGATGTTGGCAATTTGATCTCTGGTTCCTCTGCCTTTTCTAAAACCAGCTTGAACATCTAGAAGTTCACGGTTCACATATTGCTGAAGCCTGGCTTGGAGAATTTTGAGCATTATTTTACTAGCGTGTGAGATGAGTGCAATTGTGTGGAAGTTTAAGCATTCTTTGGCATTGCCTTTCTTTGGGATTGGAATGGAAACTGACCTTTTCCAGTCCTGTGGCCACTGCTGAGTTTTCCAAATTTGCTGGCAGATTGAGTGCAGCACTTTCACAGCATCATCTTTTAGGATTTGAACAGCTCTACTGGAATTCTATCACCTCCACTAGCTTTGTTCGTAGTGATGCTTCCTAAGGCCTACTTGACTTCACATTCCAGGATGTCTGGCTCTAGGTGAGTGATCACACCATCATGACTATCTGGGCTATGAAGATCTTTTTTGTACAGTTCTCCTGTGTATTTTTGCCACCTCTTCTTAATATCTTCTGCTTCTGTTAGGTCCATACAATTTCTGTCCTTTATTGAGCCCATCTTTGCATGAAATGTTCCCTCGATATCTCTAGTTTTCTTTTTTTTCTCTCTCTTTCATTTTTATTTATTTTTTTACTTACAAATGGCAATCCACTCCAGGACTATTGCCTGGAAAATCCCATGGAAGAGGAGCCTGGTAGGCTACAGTCTATAGGGTTGCAAAATAGTCAGACACGACTGAGCTACTTCGCTTTTCACTTACAATATTGTATTGGTTTTGCCATACATTGATATGAATCCACCATGGGTGTACATAAGTTCCCAATCCCAAACCCCGCTTCCACCACCCTCCCCATATCATCTCTCTGAGTCATCCCAGTGCACCAGCCCCAAGCATCTGTATCCTATATCAAACCTAGACTGGCGATTTGTTTCTTACATGATAGTATACACGTTTCAGTGCCATTCTCCCAAATCATCCCACCCTTTCCCTCTCCCACAGAGTTCAAAAGTCTGTTCTTTCCCATTCTATTGTTTTCCTTGATTTCTTTGCACTGATCACTGAGGGAGGCTTTCTTATCTCTCCTTGGTATTCTTTGGAACTCTGCATTCAAATGGGTATATCTTCCCTTTTCTCCTTTGCTTTTCACCTCTCTTCTTTGCACAGCTATTTGTAAGGCCTCCTCAGACAGCCATTTTGCTTTTTTGCATTTCTTTTTCTTGGGGATGGTCTTGCTCCCTGTCTCCTGTACAATGTCACAAATCTCCATCCATAGTTCATCAGGCACTCTATTAGATCTAGTCCCTTAAATCTATTTCTCACTTCCACTGTGTAATCTTTAGGGATTTGATTTAGGTCATACCTGAATGGTCTAGTGGTTTTCCCTACTTTCTTCGATTTTAGTCTGAATTTATACTCATAAGGTAGACATAAAATGCNTCTCCATCCATAGTTCATCAGGCACTCTATTAGATCTAGTCCCTTAAATCTATTTCTCACTTCCACTGTGTAATCTTTAGGGATTTGATTTAGGTCATACCTGAATGGTCTAGTGGTTTTCCCTACTTTCTTCGATTTTAGTCTGAATTTATACTCATAAGGTAGACATAAAATGCAACACCTGATTTACACTTAGGGGCCCTAGTGTATAAAAAAATTCTATATCCCCCATTCTTGGAAACTGTGTATAGCTAATTTTTTGCATACAGTCAATTTTTTGTGAAAAAGGGTTCATTTTATGTGGAATCCATAAAATCGATGAAAACAAAGAGAATTATTAGTATTAAGCCCTAAGTTAGTCCTTTTATTGAATCATAAATGTAAATTAGTGTATATTTGCCTAGGAAAATAGTATAAATAGAATTTTTCCAAATTCTAGCAAGCAAAAACAATGAATTAAAAAGGAATCAAATGATATTTTTATCTTAAACAACTATTGATGTTTGAAGAAAAATATTTTAATCAAAGGAGTAAGGGAAGGTAGATAGGAATTTTGGGAGGGGCATTTTCCTACAGTTTTCTCCCTTGTACAACTTGACTTTAATAAATAATGATTTTTCCAAGTTGACAATTTTAAGAAGATCATAAAATATCAATATCCTTTAAGCAGAAATTAAGAAAATTTCCAAATAAGGGGAAAAACAACCATAAACAAAGGGTACTCTACAAAGTAAAAATATATATTACTAATGATTAATGAAATATATACTATTCCAGAACATTGGTTTTAAAAAACAGCTAAATTGTGAAAATCCTTAATGATACAACAACAAAGTGAAATTACAAGATACTGATGTATTGCTACTTATCTATTCAATATCCATTCTACCTTCTTTTTCCTAATAGAATTCCAGTTTCTAAAGAGTAACCATATGTAGTCAAAATAAATTCAGAGTCCTGGAGAATAGGAAGATCTCCTGGAGAGGGGAACGTGCTACACACTGCAGTATTCTGGCCTGGAGAGTTCCATGGACTATATTGTCCACGGGGTCACAAGGAGTCAGACACAACTGAGCGACTTTTACTTACACTTCCTTTTAGACTGCTGTGAAGCCAGAGCTGGTGGTGTGACACATTTCTGGTTGTTGAGATACAAGTAGAAGTCAATAGGAGGATTTTACAGGGAAGCTCATTTAAAAAGGGACAGACTATTATAAACAGTGCTGCAATTAACATTGGGGTACATGACAGCCTATGTTCGATACAGGATACAGGATGCTTGGGGCTGGTGCATGGGGATGATCCAGAGAGAGGATACGGGGTGGGAGGTAGGAGGGGGATTCAGGATTGGGAGCTCGTATACACCCGTGGTGGATTCAAGTCAATGTATGGCAAAACCAATAGGGTATTGTAAAGTAAAATAAAGTAAAAATAAAATAAAAAAATAAAACAAATGAAGAAGAAAAAAAATAAAAAGGGACAGAATCTGTAAATCCTCGGCCCTTGGCCTTTCCCTTTCCTCCTACCTATACTCCAGTGTCATGCTACACATGGAGCAGCCATCTTGAATCCATGAGATATTGTCTGAGAATAAAACGCTCCTTGGGAAGGATAGTGGACTATAAAGAGAAAGATCCTGGAAACCTAATCACTATCTACCCCGGACTTCTTTTATATGTGGGGAAAAATTACTATGTTTAAAACACTTTTTCTCAGGCTTTGCTTACTTCAATCTGAATGCATTTGACAACTGACATAACAAATGATATGAAATTGATCACATAGGCACATGTGCCCCTCCCCAAATACACAGAAATTCAGGCAGTCCTTGCTTTGTACAGTCTTGACATAAATATATTTTAGTAACTATAAGTTAGTTAAATGACACAAGTTCCCCAAAACTACAGTTCAAATTTCAGTCACTACAGAACATTAGCAGTGAATTATTATATTAAGTTAAAAACTCCACTATCTGTTCATTTTAGAAATGACTACACATAAAAAAAAAACACTCATTGTAATCAATAACCAATCATACCACTTCTTCAAAAGTCTGTTGGTGATTAGTCAATGCACATCTGTTTTTCATTCCACACAGGCAGCAAAGCATATGGTTGCATTGTCTTCCAGTGATAAATTCATGTGCATTTTTCAAAAATGAATATGGAAAGACAAAACTGGTCAATAAAGATGAAAATGCAGCAGAGAAATGAAGAGAGAAATGCTGAAAGTAAAACTACAGTCAAGTGTGATGAAGTTATACAAAAAAATAGCAGAGCACGGGAGTGTTAACTATGGTCACGTGAGACAGTCTAGATATGTACCAAAGGAACTTAGTAAAAAGAAAGTTAATAACATATATGAGGAAAGTGGTTGTAAGGAAAAGGATCAACAGAGCCCAGAGGAAATGATGATGGCAACCACTGGCCTCTCCCTGCCTCCAAAACCTTCACATTAAGTGAATGCTCAGAAATATTTCACAATACAGATAGTGGATAAATTCCTGGGCAACTTATTCAGACTTAGAATGGAGAATGAATGACAATTTACTAAGGCATAGAAAAGATGATTACTTTATACAGGAGTTATATGGATAAGAAGAAGGCAAATGATACTCAAACTGCTCTTGATATTGCTTTTAAATATACCACTTTATTGAAGCATATTTTAAAATATCATATCATATCATGTAATTTGTTCAAGTGTATAATTCAATCATTTTTTTAAAAGAAAATTTACTAATTTTGGAACCATCACCATTTTGAATTTTAAGAACATTTTCCTTCATCCCCAAAAGTCCTTCATGTTCATTTACTATAATCCTGTTACCCTCAATCTCTACCCTAGGCAACCAATAATTATCTGTCTCCATAGATTTGCCTTTTCTGGATATTTTTAATAAATCAGTCAATCAGTTCAGTTGCTCAGTCGTGTCTGACTCTTTGCTACCCCATGAATTGCAACACACCAGGCCTCCCTGTCCATCACCAACTCCCAGAGTCTATTCAAACTCATGTCCATAGAGTCGGGGATGCCATCCAGCCATCTCATCCTCTGTCGTCCCCTTCTCCTCCTGGCCCCAATCCTTCCCAGCATCAGGGTCTTTTCCAATGAATCAACTCTTCACAGGAGGTGGCCAGAGTACTGGAGTTTCAGCTTTAGCATCAGTATTTCCAATGAACACCCAGGACTGATCTCCTTTAGAATGGACTGGTTGGATCTCCTTGCAGTCCAAGGGACTCTCAAGAGTCTTCTCCAACACCACAGTTCAAATGCATCAATTCTTCGGTGCTCAGCTTTCTTCACAGTCCAACTCTCACATCCATATATGACCACTGGAAAAACAATAGCCTTGACCAGACGGACCTTTGTTGACAAAGTAATGTCTCTGCTTTTGAATATGCCATCTAGGTTGGTCATAAGTTTCCTTCCAAGGAGTAAGTGTCTTTTAATTTCATGGCTGCAGTCACCATCTGCAGTGATTTTGGAGCCCCCCAAAATAAAGTCTGACACTGTTTCCACTGTTTCTCCATCTATTTCCAATGAAGTGATGGGACCAGAGGCCATGATCTTCATTTTTTGAATGTTGAGCTTTTAGCCAACTTTTTCACTCTCCTCTTTCACTTTCATCAAGAGGCTTTTGAGTTCCTCTTCACTTTCTGCCATAAGGGTGGTGTCACCTGCATATTTGAGGTTATTGATATTTCTTCTGGCAATCTTGATTCCAGCTTGTGCTTCTTCTAGCCCAGCATTTCTCATGATGTACTCTGCATAGAAGTTAAATAAGCAGGGTGACGATATACAGCCTTGACGTACTCCTTTTCCTATTTAAAACCAGTCTGTTGTTCCATGTGCAGTTCTAACTGTTGCTTCCTGACTTGCATACAGATTTCTCAAGAGGCAGGTCAGATGGTCTAGTATTCCCATCTCTTGAAGAATTTTCCACAGTTTGTTGTGATCCACACTGTCAAAGGCTTTGGCATAGTCAATAAAGCAGAAATAGATGTTTTTCTGGAACTCTCTTGCTTATTCCATGATCCAGTGGATGTTGGCAATTTGATCTCTGGTTCCTCTGCCTTTTCTAAAACCAGCTTGTGATTTCTTGTCTTTGCCTTCTTTGACTTAGCACAATGGTTTTGAGGTTTATCCATATTATAGCATGTATCAGTAATTCATTCTTCTGCATTCCTAACTAATAATATTCCATTGTGTGGATATACCACATTATCTATACACCCACCAGTTGATGGACATTTATGTTGCTTCAGTTTTTGGCTCTTTTTAAATAACACCATCATGAACATTCATGTTTAATTCTCAATATTTCTAAAGTTTTAAATTACAGTTTACTAAACATATACATATGGATTTCCCTGGTGGCTTAGCAGTAAGAATCCACCTGCAATGCAGGAGACATAGGTTTGATCCCTGGGTCAGGAAGATCCCTTGGTGAAGTAAATAGCAACCTATTCCAGTGTTCTTCCCTGGGAAATCCCATGGACAGAGGAGCCTGGCAGGCTACAGTCCATCAGGTCACAAAAATCATGCACAACTTAACAACTAAACAAACAGAACACATATATAGTTCATCTTTTAATTTCTTCATTTATTTTTAATTAATAGCAGGAGATTTTATAATAGTTTGATAAAAATTTTATAGACTGTGGAACATTTGTAAATTTTCCCATTGATCATTAAGACTGTTTTGCATGATTTAGCTTGATGGCCGTTTCTATGGCCCCTAGTGAAGTCACTCAGTCGTGTCCGACTCTTTGTGACCCAATGGTCTATAGCCTACCAGGCTCCTCAGTCCATGGGATTTTCCAGGCAAGAATACTGAAGTGGGTTGCCATTTCCTTCTCCAGGGTCTATGGCCCCTCACTACCACGAAAAGTGAGATCTGTCTGTATACATACATATACACACACACATACACACACACACTCAAGATTAACAGGGTCACTCAAAAATATATTAGTTGCCTAGGATGATGGGCTTTTAGATCATATTTCTGATCTTCTTAATATTTTATTCCTTTCACAATTAAAAATTAAGAAGTAAAAACAAATCCAAGGGGAATATTCTTAAAATGTCAATATATCTCAATATTGGGGTAATATTCATCATACTTTTATTCATAGCGGCATAACTGAAATTATGTTTGTCTTTTTAAAAAAGTAAAGGCAGGAAAAGAGAGAGAGGGAGGCTGATTTACTGACTTACGATCAGTACAAAAGAATTAGGACGGAAGAAAGGAAGGTGGATATCAGAGAAACAGTAAGAATGCCATGAGAATGTCCTCGAGTAGAATAAAGCTGTGTGTGGAGTAAAGGGTCTCTTGAGGTGGTGCAGTTGAGAGTGATCCTGAGTCCTCACCCTTAGAACCTATACTGGTTTCTAAACTGGTGAAAGTGAAGTCGCTCAGTCGTGTCCGACTCTTTGCGACCCAGTGGACTGTAGCCTACTAGGCTTCTCTGTCCATGGGATTCTCCAGGCAAGAATACTGGAGTGGGTTACCATTTCCTTCTCCAGGGGATCTTCCCGACCCAGGGATCGAACCCGGGTCTCCCGCATTGGAGGCAGACGCTTTAACCTCTGAGCCAAGGAACATTATAATTCCTTTCAAAAGGCAAGGCCAAACTAATGAAACCTTAGCAACAATTGCAACCTACTGCTTACTGTAATTTTGATTAAATCCAAAAATTCAGGCTACATGCCTGATAACAGTTAGGTATCCTCAATATAACCGTGTCTCCAAAGAATCTTCTAGATCAATGCTTAAGATGATATGAATAATTTCCTTTGAGGAGGCAATAGTATTAGCCTAGGCTCTGTAAGTGACAATACAATGTACACCGTGTGTTTGCCATTAAGAGCATGCAACGTGTGTTACATCTAAGTGACAGGACAGGAACATTACAATATACACTAGGGGTATCCTGGCTGGTTCCTGAAGCAATAATATATTTTAAGGAACAAAACAATTAATCCCTTTAAAATTATGTACATATTCCTTGGCATATCTCTATCAACATCTGTAATAACAATAGTGTCTATGAAAATACTTAATTTTTAAATTTAATCTGACATTATCCACATCAACATAGTATAATTAAGTTAGCCATGATAAAATTTGAGATTTTCTTAATCATTTGTTTTTACTGCAGTCTACCCTGGCTGTGAAGATAATTGAGAGCACAAAATTATTGTCCTTTATAATATTTGTTGAAACATGGCTATGGTCTAAAATTCAAGTTTTGCTTGAAATGAGACTTTTATAACCAAAATCAAGGATAATTTGAATAAAAAAACATAGGATAAAGTTGATTATAAATTGTTCTTTCATATTTAAAAATATGATTGATTAAAGTTGTGACAGAAAGAAACTAAACCTTTAGAAGACTATCATCAATTTATATTATTTTAGGATTCATACAGGAATTCTAGGATTAATCACCAAAGAGAACTGGTATTCATGGTGATAAAAACTACTCTCTGAATGTAGAGAGATGTGAAATTTGTATAATTCTAGACATGTTTGTCCTAACTGTGAAAAAGGGGGCTGGGTAATAACAAGTGGTTCAGTATAGCTAAAACTTAAAATTCATGGGTAAAAATTTCAGAAAGTGTTAGTCGCCTAGTCATGTCTAACTCTTTGCAATCCCATGGGATGTGGCCTGCCAGGCTCCATTGTCCATGGAATTCTCCAGGCAAGAAATTAGAGTGGGTTGCCATTCCCTTCTTCAGGGGATCTTTCCAAACCAGGGATGGAACCCCAGGTCTCCTGCATTGCGGGCAGATAATTTACCATCAGAACCACCATGGAAGCTCTATGAAAGGTCCATGCATTATATTTTAACCTCTGGTTCAGTGATTCCTAAACCTTAATCAGTAATGGGATTTTGACTAATCTATGATAAAAGACAAAAGAATAAAAAATTATACTATATTCAATACAAGGCATTCAGATTCCCAAATCATTTTCCCCCTTGCAAGTGCATGCAATTCTCTGCAGGAAACTGGCATTGACAGGAACCCCCCCATCCCTTTCTTGTCAATTTAGCAAAGCTATGTTGTAACTAACTTTAAATCAGGTGCCCCCTCTACTCATAACCATTCGTAGCACACCCATCAAATCTTTTGATCACATTTACCTTGCCTAATCTGTATGCATGTCAAGAAGCAACAGTTAGAACTGGACATGGAACAACAGACTGGTTCCAAATAGGAAAAGGAGTATGTGAAGGCTGTATGCAGAGTACCTCAGGAGAAATGCTGGGCTGGATGAAGCACAAGCTGTAATCAAGATTGCTGGGAGAAATATCAATAACCTCAGATATGCAGATGACACTACCCTTATGGCGGAAAGCAAAGAACTAAGGAGCTTCTTGATGAAAGTGAAAGAGGAGAGTGAAAAAGTTGGCTTAAAGCTCAACATTCAGAAAATGAAGATCATGGCATCTGGTCCATCATTTCATGGTAAATAGATGGGGAAACAATGGAAATGGTGACAGACTTTATTTTCTTGGGCTCCAAAATCACTGCAGATGGTGACTGCAGCCATGAAATTAAAAGACGCTTACTCCTTGGAAGAAAAGTTATGACCAACCTAGACAGCATATTCAAAAGCAGAGACATTACTTTTCCAACAAAGGTCCATCTAGTCAAAGCTCTGGTTTACCCAGTAGTCATGTATGGATGTGAGAATTTGACTATAAAGAAAGCTGAGTGCTAAAGAATTGATGTTTTTGAACTATGGTGTTGGAGAAGACTCTTGAGAGTCCCTTGGACCGCAAGGAGATCCAACCAGTCCATCCTAAAAGAAATCAGTCCTAAATGTTCATTGGAAGGACTAATGCTGCAGCTGAAACTCCAATACTTTAGCCACCTGATGTGAAAAACTGACTCATTGGAAAAGCCCCTGATGCTGGGGAAGATTGAAGGCAGGAGGAGAAGGGGACGATAAAGGATGAGATGGTTGGATGGCATCACCAACTCAATGGACATGAGTTTGAGTAAACTCTGGGAGTTGGTGATGGATGGGGAGGCCTAGTGGGCTGCAGTCCATAGAGTCACAAAGAGTCAGACATGGCTGAGTGACTGAAGAGACTAACCTACTGGTGAATGGGAATCCGAGTTCTCGTTCACAGAGCCGAAGAATGAACTTCACAAACATACAAACCCTCATGGTAGCAAGTGAATAGGATTTAGTGAATAGAAGGAAAGTACAAAGTTCTCAGCATAGACAGTGAGAGGGGTTAAAGAGTCCCCAGAGGCAAGACTCACAGCAGTTTATATCTTCACCAGTACTAATCTGAACGTTTTTGGTTGGTTCCTGTCCTTAAAATACAGCATTCCTAACCAATCAGCTTAAAGGTCAAAATGTTTAACTTAACATCTTTATGGCTTCTCTTGATCCTTGGATTAAGTCGCCACCCTTTTTCATGCCCCCTGAACATTTTACCCTGGACCAGATGTATGGGCTCAAGATTAATGATCACTAGTTCTTTCTCCCTCAGGCATATGGAACTGAAGTTAATTACTGCCCTTCCTTGGATCTGAGTGCTGATAATTTATCAGACCAAGGACACATTGCAGGAATTCAGGACTAAGTGTAGAGCTTTAGGTTAATGGAGGTGAGGTGAGGTGAAGTCGCTCAGTCGTGTCCGACTCTTTGCGACCCTGTGGACTGGAGCCCACCAGGCTCCTCTGCCCATGGGATTCTCCAGGCAAGAATACTGGAGTGGATTGCCATTTCCTTCTCCAGGGGATCTTCCCGACCCAGGGATCGAACCCGGGCCTCCCGCACTGGAGGCAGACGCTTTAACCTCTGAGCCACCAGGGAAGCATGAGATGTTTATTGAAAACAACCGAGGTCTTAGAGTCCAACACTGACTGTCTAGCAATTTCTGCCTCACTGGTTCTTTCTGTAGATCAAAGAGGTAGAAATGAAGAATAAGTAATTAAGAGATGATTAGATATCTTCCTATCTTCAGTTCAGTTCAGTGGCTCAGTCCTGTCTGACTCTTTGCGACCCCATGAATCGCAGCACGCCAGGCCTCCCTGTTCATCACCATCTCTCGGAGTTCACTCAGACTCACATCCATCGAGTCCGTGATGCCATCCAGCCATCTCATCCTCGGTCGTCCCCTTCTCCTCCTGTCCCCAATCCCTCCCAGCATCAGAGTCTTTTCCAATGAGTCAACTCTTCGCATGAGGTGGCCAAAGTACTGGAGTTTCAGCTTTAGCATCATTCCTTCCAAAGAAATACCGGGGTTGATCTCCTTCAGAATGGATCCTATCTTAACCTTTCAGTAATCTCCAGAACAACCTGTGTGAAGGAGATGGCATCTAAAGAATGACCACCAGGAGTGGCTAAGCCTGTACAGAATGGTATATGGCAACAACTCTGACCCCCATCTCAGAGATTAATTCAGAATACTTCCCTTTAAAAGTTTTCATGGCTAAGCAGAATCTTCTGTGGAGTCAGTTTTTGTTTGTTTGTTTGTTTTCATTCACTTAATCCACCATCTCCCCAGATTACTGGTATTCTGATTAAAAGCAACTTTCTTTTAACAACTGTCTCTTAGGTATTTATTTTTAAATATCAAGCAGCTGGACATGAGTTAGGTGATGAAAGGACTCTCCCTTAATTTGCAGTGATGTCCTTTCTAAATTTTAAAAATATATTTATTTTGTAAAATAGAGAACAGAGAGTTGCAGTTTTTTTCTTCACCTAAACTATTTGGCAAAATAATATATATGTATGTATACATGTATATAGATATATATACACATATATATGTATGTAAAAATGTTTATTTCTATTAATATATACTCATACATACATATATTGGAGAAGGAAAAAATGGTTGCCAAGTTGTACAAGTGTGGATAGAAATAAACATTTTTTACTGTCTTATGAAATCTAAAAATCTAGGAGGCTCAACACAGACCTGAAACTCTGGAAGTTAACATATTTTTATTTTTTAATCAAGCTTAATTTCTTATTATATCATGACTATTTAAATTTACAGATATTTGTGTTTAAAATTATAAAGTAATAATAACTCACAATTTTTAGTTTTCTTTCATTTGTTATTCAGTTTTTATGGTCATATCCCTGCTTACTCATGACTATTTGCAGATTAGTTGGGAACAAATAAAGAAGAGAAAAAAAATCCTAAGCATCATTTTTAATGCATCTTCAAAGATGCTCTTCTAAGCATCTTTGGTTATACCAACCATGATCCTGAGTGCCTATTCTGTTCTGTGAACGTATATAATAATTGCTCAGTTATTGATCAAATAAATGATTGAATGATGTAAGGAGAGCTTTGTTATAGTTATACTTTTATAAAATCATTGTTATCCCTAGCTTTGAAAATGACTAGACAGCTTTCATCATACACAATAGGAGGAAATAATATTACTGCTCTAAAAATGCCTTAGGAAATCATTCCAAACTGAAGTAAACAAAACAAATTGTAGTAACAAGCTTTTATTTTAGTACTCAGTTTTAATCTATGAAATTCAATGATGGGCAGTAATTTAGAGAAATTGCTTGTAGTGTAAAGCATGTTTTTTCCATCTTCAGTTGAAAAAATAATACAATTTAGATTGTATTCTACAATAGCTCCCTGTAACTTGCTTCCACTAATTAAGGCTTTTATAGTTTGAGTTTAATTCTACCTTCAACCTATTTTCCATCATTTTTTAGAAATCTATAAGCTGTCAAAAGTAACAGCTCTACTCTCATTTTTCCTCGTATAAAAGTCAGAAACTACTCCCAAGATCTCACCACAATTAAATACATGACTGGAAAAGCAGATATTATAATGGGAAGCAAATTAGTTTTTTGCCTCAGTGACAACAAGTACTTGAGATTCTATGAAGATTCTTCAAATAGCAAAACAACCATGGAGGGCACTTCAATTGCTGCATAAACAAATACTACATGCAGATATTCTAATCAAGAGCATTGCCAAATGCTACCTTTAGCATTTGGTTTGCATTTCTAATTTAAATTATTCAGCATGGAGTAATTTCTTAGAATTTTAAGGGAGGGCTAGCCATCACTTTTGTAAAACTATTTGTATGTAATTAACTGTCATTTGTACTGATGGCATATCCTTTATATCCAAATGTGACATCTGCTGTTCAGTTTCTACTCCTTAAAGGCTTCCCTGGTGGCTCAGAGGTTAAAGCGTCTGCCTCTAATGTGGGAGACCTGGGTTCAATTCCTGGGTCAGAAAGATCCCCTGGAGAAGGAAATGGCAACCCACTCCAGGATTCCTGCCATGGACGGAGGAGCCTGATGGGCTATAGTCCATGGGGTTGCAAAGAGTCGGACACGACTGAGCAACTTAACTTAACTTAACTTAAAGGACAGCAAGTTCAAAATGGCAAGTAAAATTAAAAAGAAAAAACACGGATTTGAGATTGAGTCATCCAGATTTTTAAAGTACATACTTCAGATGAAGTATCTTTACAGTTTTAAGGTCAACAAAGAAACTACAGAACTATCATAGTTATTAATACAGTGTGTGGCACATTTTAATATGAAATTCAAGGAATTTTATACTATGCTAATGCATTGGTTCTAAAATCAATCATATAATCTTTGATGACCTGGTCCTGGAATCATGAATATGCTTATCTCATGTGTAGTGATATTACATTAATCACACTTGCTGATCGACTGTGTGACATGAAGGTAAATACAAATTTAACCAACTGGAAACACAGTTCATAAAATTTAATAGCATTAAGTGCAAAGTGGTATTGACACAGAGAAATAAAAACATGGTAATGAAAGAATGTCCAAAAGTGAACAAGTGAAACTGATACACAAAACCAGGTAATCCCCTCTTCCCACCCTGCAAAATTCTGACTGCTGAAGTCTCTTCTCATGGCTACAGTGAAAAAGGCCAAAATGAACTCAGCCTTGAATTATCAACCATGACTGGCTAGTTATTTGCAATGCACAAAGCTCCCTTAATTCCCACAACACTCTATAAAAGGTAAACTCCGTTATTATTTTTCCTCATTTAAAAAATTAGGAAATAAAGGCACAGAGAATTTAAATCAGTTGCTTAATGACACAGTGTTTAATGACACAGAACTAGGGGGAGGACATAGCTTTTAAACCAAACCAGTTTGTGTTAGAGCCTTCAATCTCAAGTCACCATATTCTGTAAAAAAACATTTCAAAATGGGAAATAAACAAAAAATGCTATCTTTGATTTTTTAATATCATGCTAGACCATTTTCTAATAAATCTTTTTCACTCTCATCTAACTATCTTGTAGGGTATAGTTCTGTTTTACTAACAAAAGCCCAAATGTTTATATGCCTAAACAGAGGTTAACTTGCAGAGGAAAAGGGAAAAAAAAAAAGCTTATGAGGTATGATTTTGGGGGTGGAGGACTAGTAGGAAAGATAACTTCAAAAGTTATCATTTTATTCCCTATCAGGGAAATAACCAATTTTGTATTTAAGAATCTCAAGTTGATATTTCTTTCCTTACTGACCAAACACAAGTGTGCTTTTCAAATACTCTTGGAATCAGCTCTCTTGTCTTTCTGTTGGTTACCTAATTAATTAATGAAATTTTGACATGTGGCCACTATCTATCTTTACATTTTTAGTGTTTTTTTTTTTTTTTAACTTTCTCTTTGCAGAATAGAGGATAGAAAGTTTGAAATATAGAGGCATCATAGTGAAGTGTACAGCTTATTAGAGTTAGATGAACCTAGGGAACAAGTACAGACACAGGCAACTATGTAACTCTTCCGAGCCTCAGTATGCTGCTGCTGCTCAGTCGCTTCAGTCCTGTCCGACTCTGTGCGACCCCGTAGACAGCAGCCCACCAGGCTCCCCCGCCCTGGGATTCTCCAGACAAGAACACTGGAGTGGGTTGTCATTTCCTTCTCCAGTGCATGACAGTGAAAAGTGAAAGTGAAGTCGCTCAGTCGTGTCCGACTCCTCGCGACTCCATGGACTATAGCCCACCAGACTCCTCCGTCCATGGGATTTTCCAGGCAAGAGGACTGGAGTGGGGTGCCATTGCCTTCTCCGAGCCTCAGTATCACTATCTATAAAATGATAATAATTTTTAGCACATAAGAATTATTGAAATGATTACAAAAAACATTCCTGAGGTAACTAAACTGGGCTTGACACATCATCCTCTCAAATTCTTGACTCCTTTTCCTCTCATTTTTTTAAGCTGAGACGAATATTGTTAATTTTCTGCCACCTCACAACAGACCTTTGAACACCGCACTTAAGTAAGCATGTGCTGTGAGGGGGTGGTGGTGGGGGAATTTGAGACTAATAAAAACAACAGAAAGGTAACCAAAATGAACACAAATGTCAAAACTAAACAGTATGAGGAAATATTAAAGACATTTTTCTTTTCTTTCTTTTTGAAAACAAGATTCTGTCTTCAAGCACATGAAGAAATCTTAGACCAAGGAAGTGAATACTGTGTGTTCTCCAGTTAAGGAAGTACTTGAATGAATGAGTTCATGTTACAGAATTCTCTTTCAATGTACTCCCTAAAGAACTGGCTTCAAACCACTATGTATCAAACACTGTTTTAGATTTTGATGAAAGCAACTGTTTTATTCCTACTGAGAATATAAATGCTGGTCATGTACCCTGGGTTAAGAACTCCTATTTTAAAAGAACTATGAAAAATGAGGCAATAATCATAGCTAAAGTCAGAAATGGTTTAGATGTCGCCTATTTTATAATTAAAATGAATATGATATTGGCATTTGTTATTTTAAAGTATATCCATTCCTTTATATATCTACTTAGATTTTTTTCGATAAAAATTATCAAAGACTTGCAATGGGCCATTGAAAACTAAAAGTCTAGCAAACCCTTCAGTGTTATCAGATTCCATGGAGATGCTGTGTCTTTCATTGTTTTGGAACTATTTCACAACTCTGTCATGAAAAGTCCTGAGCGACTGAACTGAACTGAAGTTGTCTTCAGCTTACACTTAATAGGCATATATATAGAGAAAGACAGTCAGACATATGGACAGAGAGAGGGTAATAGATGTAAAAGGACACAGAGACACTGTAAGAAACTGTGGTAAAATTTTAATAATTTGAAATCTGGATGATGGACATATAGACATTTTGTATTTTACTATTATTGCAACTTTTCTGCAAAGCTGAAGCTTTGTTTGATAATAAAAAACTATAAAAATAATCAGCTCACTTTTATTTATCAATGTGCCTGTTTTTCCCTGGTTCTCAAGGTCTTATTTGGAAGAAGTAGCTTCCCTGGTGGCTCAGAGGTTAAAGTGTCTGCCTGCAATGTGGGTGACCTCGGTTTGATCCCTGGGTCGGGAAGATTCCCTGGAGAAGGAAATGGCAACCACTCCAGTTTTCTTGCATGGAGAATCCCATGGAGGAAGCAGCATGTTAGGCTACAGTCCACGGGGTCGCAAAGAGTCGGACACAACTGAGCTACTTCACTCGCTCGCTCAAAAAAAAATTGATTAAAAATTGTTGTTTAAAAAATCAAGATAGATATCAGTTCAGTTCAGTTCAGTCGCTCAGTCGTGTCCGACTCTTTGCGACCCCATGAATTGCAGCACGCCAGGCCTCCCTGTTCATCACCATCTCTCGGAGTTCACTCAGACTCACATCCATTGAGTCAGTGATGCCATCCAGCCATCTCATCCTCGGTCGTCCCCTTCTTCTCCTGCCCCCAATCCCTCCCAGCATCAGAGTCTTTTCCAATGAGTCAACTCTTCGCATGAGGTGGCCAAAGTACTGGAGTTTCAGCTTTAGCATCATTCCTTCCAAAGAAATCCCAGGGTTGATCTCCTTCAGAATGG
>SJYT01042504.1:0-23047 GCA_006410635.1 Cephalophus harveyi
CTCTGGTTCCTCTGCCTTTTCTAAAACCAGCTTGAACATCAGGGAGTTCACGGTTCATGTATTGCTGAAGCCTGGCTTGGAGGATTTTGAGCATTACTTTACTAGCATGTGAGATGAGTGTAATTGTGCAGTAGTTGTAGCATTCTTTTGCATTGCCTTTCTTTGGAATTGGAATGAAAACTGACCTTTTCCAGTCCTGTGGCCACTGCTGAGTTTTCCAAATTTGCTGGCATATTGAGTGCATCACTTTCACAGCATCATCTTTCAGGATTTGAAACAGCTCAACTGGAATTCCATCACCTCCACTAGCTTTGTTCGTAGTGATGCTTTCTAAGGCCTGCTTGACTTCACATTCCAAGATGTCTGGCTCTAGATTAGTGATCACATCATCATGATTATCTGGGTCGTGAAGATCTTTTTTGTACAGTTCTTCCATGTATTCTTGCCACCTCTTCTTAATATCTTCTGCTTCTGTTAAGTCCATACCATTTCTGTCCTTTATCGAGCCCATCCTTGCATGAAATGTTCCCTTGCTTTCTCTAATTTTCTTGAAGAGATCTCTATTCTTTCCCATTCTGTTATTTTCCTCTATTTCTTTGCATTGATCGCTGAAGAAGGCTTTCTTATCTCTTCTTGCTATTCTTTGGAACCCTGCATTCAGGTGCTTATATCTTTCCTTTTCTCCTTTGCTTTTCGCCTCTCTTCTTTTTACAGCTATTTGTAGAGACTGGAGAGAAGCAGTTTCTTCATGTATGCTGTCAACTGTCGAGGCAATCCCTGGCAAAGAACCACAAACAGAAGAATTTCACACTACAAGTCTAGTGCGATTATTACATTTTCCCCATAAGTGATTTCTATGCTTCTGCCAATGGTGCACTCATTACAATCAGCTTCTGGATTTAAGGGTTTACTCAGTCCTCTTCAGTCATTAAAATACACATGACAAAATTATTCTTCACAATAGATATACAATCAAGTGTACAAATCACATTTTAAGGGTCTCTTCTGTTATAAACTAAAACGAGCTCAGTTATGGCCAGTGATTCCCATTGAAAAGAAGTATGTATTTTTGAGGCCACAGTGGGTAAACTGAAACAAATTAGACCTGGCTTGTGTCTTGTGGAACTTACTGCTTATTAGAGGGAAGAATCCAGAGAAGTACACAACCAGCAAGTAGAGTGTGGTAGGTGTTCAGCTGAACTATAGGCAAAAATCTACAATAGTGGCATAGAGCAAGAGAGTCTCCCTGGATGGCTCAGGTAAATTTTATGAACATTTGACATGGACCTTGGAAAATGATTATCATTTTGGGAACCATAGCATGTGGGAAAGGGCATTATGACTAGAGGGAATGGTAAGAACAAAGAAAGGGATATAAAAATTTAGACACTGTTGGGTAGTCCAGTGATTTTAGAATAGAGACTGATAGAAGGATGCCATGGGATATGAAAGAGACAGATTTATTAATAATAATGCTTTCTTTTTAAAGACTTTTTTTGGCTGTGCTGGGTCTTTGTGGCTGCATGGGCTTTCTCTAGTTGAATCAAGCGGATATATGGGCTTCTTATTACAGTAGCTTCTCTTATTGCTGAGCATATGTTCTAGGGCATGCGGCCTTTTGTAGTTGTGGTGCATGGGTTCAGTAGTTGTGGTGCAAAGGCTTAGTTGCCCCATGACATATGGAATCTTCCCAGACGAGTGATTGAACCCATACTCCCTGCATTGGCAGGCAGATTTTTAACTGCTAGACAACCAGGGAAGTCCAGGATGCAGATTTTGATGGATCAAAGTCATGAAGCACCTTGAATGTGGTGCTAGGGAGTTTGGATTTAGAGAAGAAATAATGAATACTCTAAATAAAGAAACAAATAATGGCCATTTAAGAAATATGGAGCCTCCTTATAGATATCATGTCAGTTTAATCTATTATTAGCTCTTTGTTGGTTTGGTCCTTTGGTGTTAGCTCAGTGGGAGAATAAAATATTAAAGCCACAAAAATACAGATTTGAATCTTAAATTTGGGGCAACTAAGTACTTGGCAGCGGTGATGAAATAGGGGCCCTAGATTTAGATTACAAGGTATTTGGAAATACACACTGTATGTTTGGATGACTTTAACTTGCAACCTTAGAGATTTAAAGATAATATGCATGTCTATAAAGATCCAGGAAGGATTGTAAGAAGCTATGATGAAAGTAGAAATGTACAACCCCAGAGAAATAAAGAAGAGAAGTCTGTACATTATGTTGGAATGCCTGGTATCTGCTGGGAGCTCCTGATAAAATTTTGTGTGAAGATCTTTAGCCAACATATCTTTGTGAGGGCTCTGAACAAGTTTTGTCCTGTTTTTACCAGGACCGAGTGAGCCTGATCTTAGCAGTCCTATATCTGAAGATAGTATGAACCTTGTACAGCTGCCCATAGAATGTGATGGGGGAGGCCCTGAAAGGCTTTTCTAACAAAAGCTGTCATCCTTTACGTATATCCTGGTCAACAGACTAGTCAGCTAGTCAGTTCAGTTCAGTTGCTCAGTCGTGTCTGACTCTTTGCGACCCCATGAATCGCAGCACACCAGGCCTCCCTGTTCATCACCATCTCCTGNAGCCCATCCTTGCATGAAATGTTCCCTTGGTATCTCTAATTTTCTTGAAGAGATCTCTAGTCTTTCCCATTCTGTTGTTTTCCTCTATTTCTTTGCATTGATCACTGAAGAAGGCTTTCTTATCTCTTCTTGCTATTCTTTGGAACTCTGCATTCAGGTGCTTATATCTTTCCTTTTCTCCTTTGCTTTTCGCCTCTCTTCTCTTCACAGCTATTTGTAAGGCCTCCCCAGACAGCCATTTTGCTTTTTTGCATTTCTTTTCATGGGGATGGTCTTGATCCCTGTCTCCTGCACAATTTCATGAACTTCATTCCATAGTTCATCAGGCACTCTATCTATCAGATCTAGGCCCTTAAATCTTTTCCTCACTTCCACTGTATAATCATAAGGGATTTGATTTAGGTCATACCTGAATGGTCTAGCAGTTTTCCCTACTTTCTTCAATTTGAGTCTGAATTTGGTAATAAGGAGTTCATGATCTGAGCCAGAGTCAGCTCCCGGTCTTATTTTTGGTGACTGTATAGAGCTTCTCCATCTTTGGCTGCATAGAATATAATCAATCTGATTTCAGTGTTGACCATCTGTAGTGATGTCCATGTGTAGAGTCTTGTCTTGTGTTGTTGGAAGAGGGTGTTTGCTATGACCAGTGCATTTTCTTGGCAAAACTCTATTATTCTTTGCCCTGCTTCATTCCGCATTCCAAGGCCAAATTTGCCTGTTACTCCAGGTGTTTCTTGACTTCCTGCTTTTGCATTCCAGTCCCCTATAATCGAAAGGACATCTTTTTTGGGTGTTAGTTCTAAAAGGTCTTGTAGGTCTTTATAAAACCATTCAACTTCAGCTTCTTCAGCATTACTGGTTTGGGCATAAACTTGGATAACTGTGATATTGAATGGTTTGCCTTGGAGACGAACAGAGATCATACTGTCATTTTTGAGACTGCATCCCAGTACCGCATTTCAGACTCTTTTGTTGACCATGGTGTCTACTCCATTTCTTCTGAGGGATTCCTGCCCACAGTAGTAGATATAATGGTCATCTGAGTTAAATTCACCCATTCCAGTCCATTTGAGTTTGCTGATTCCTAGAATGTCAACATTCACCCTTGCCATCTCTTGTTTGACCACTTCCAATTTGCCTTGATTCATGGACCTGACATTCCAGGTTCCTATGCAATACTGCTCTTTACAGCATCGGACCTTGCTTCTGTCACCAGTCACATCCACAACTGGGTATTGTTTTTGCTTTGGCTCCATCCCTTCATTCTTTCTGGAGTTATTTCTCCACTGATCTCCAGTAGCATATTGGGCACCTAATGACCTGGTGAGTTCCTCTTTTGGTATCCTATCATATTGCCTTTTCATATTGTTCATAGGGTTCTCAAGGCAAGAATATGGAAGTAGCTTGCCATTCCCTTCTCCAGTGGACCACGTTCTGTCAGACCTCTCCACCATGATCTGCCCATCTTGGGTTGCCCCGCAGGTGAGAGCCGGTGCCCTAAGCGCGGGCGGCTGCGAGAGCCGGCGCCCTAAGCGCGGCTGAAAGGAGATACCCCAAGTCTGAGGTCAGGGGCAGCAGCCTAGAGTGCCAGGCTACGACGGCACAGGAACAGCGGAGAGGAGCTACCCTGCGTTCGAGGTCAGTGGCGGTCGGGAGGAGCTACCCCGCGTCTGAGGTCAGGGGCGGTGGCCGGGAGGAGACACCCCGCGTCCGAGGTCAGAAGCGGCCGGGAGGAGCTATCCCGCATCCGAGGTCAAGGGCGGCCAGGGAGGAGACACACCGTGTCTGAGGCCAGTGCCGGCCAGGAGGAGACACCCCACGTCCGAGGTCAGGGGTGGCCGGGAGAAGCCACCTCGCACCGAGGCCAGGGGCGGTGACCGTGAGGAGCCACCCTGAGCCTGAGGCTAGGGACGACAGCTAGTCAAGTGCTCCATTTTAGGGGCAGTTCCCAGTGTGGGTGACTTATGTGTTTGTCACAGTAGTTTTCACATCTTTGTGAACAGTGCATCCCTTTTGAACAAAATTACTCCTCACATCAATATGTCAAATGGACAAAAATGGTACTTTTCAGATGAAGCAAGAGGGCACTCAACCCACCTACTCCTATAAAGCACTCTGTGAAACCAGAGTTCTGAGGAAAACAGATGATTTCCGGATGCCTGATAAAGCACTCTGGGAAGGAATATGTTGAGTGAGAGAAAGTGTTTTGGAATGTTGATCCAGTAGGATAGGACCAGCCATGATGGGATAGTCAGTGTGAACCCAGAGAAAACAGAGGCAAAAGAGAGCTACCAAGACCTGCCAGAATGGATAGGAGAGGAGTTGACAGTTGTTGAGGATCTGTCACTAGTGCTAAAGAAGTCAGGGCCCAAGATGTGGACTGACATTACACTTTCTCCACACTTCAAAAGTTTCTACTTTGTTATGTTCACTGTTCATCCTATTCCCTGCCTGCCCCCCATTGCCCAATCAATTAAATTTTTTTCTGCTTACTTCATTTCTTGCCTTTTTACCCCACACCTGGAAATATCCTCAACTTCTTTGACAGCAGGAAGCCCGACTGCTTCCTGAAAATTCAGTTTGACACCCTCCCCTCTTTACCTCAGGTTGTATCATTATTACTTCTTCATCTTCAATTACCTTTCCCCACAGGGCTGCCTTATTGTTTCCCTCATTATGTAGACATCTTTGTTTCCAGGCTCTATTGAGAACATATCTTCAGGTGAATTAAAACAGTTTATCTGTCCCTTGGCTCTTGTTATCCTGCATGTATCACCTGCCTTCTTTAAAACCTTATTTTGTGGTGTCTTTTTGATTAGCACTGAGAACTTACTTAGCATCACCTGTGCAGAGGATGTTTGGGAGGAGGGACGGTTATGATTCGCTTGTCTGGCAACTGAGGGGACACTTGTTTTCCTTCCTCCATTCAACCAAATGCCTCAGGCTCAGCCTTGATTCAGGGTGACAGGTTCCATTGAAATCCTCTTCTACTTTCACTTTTTGTTGCTCAGCAAGACTGTCACATCTCTGCAGTGGCTGCTGTTTTGCCCTTGAAATTTTCCATACTCTGGATGCAGGGGGTTTGGCCCCGGGTCAGAACCCTCCCCCTGCAGTAATGTATACTATTAAGCAAATGGCACTGAGCAATGTTCTCTCCCCAAGTCAAAATGCTCCCATTTAGGTAAAATTTGAGCCTGCTGCTGGCAGTTAGAAGCCAGAATAGCAAAGGGAAGTACAATGTAAAAGCAATATGAGTTTGAATGAAATTATGATAAGTGTCAGATGGCACCATTACCCACATCCCCATAGGCAGGCATTAGGGAAGCTCTGTAATATAATGCTGGAACAGAATTCCAATAGTAGACGGAAGAGTGGCATTCCAAACTGGAATGTGAAATAAACATGTTAAGTCTTTGAGGTCCTTTAGGAGCCATGTATGTGGAATGAGGGGCCACAATTTGTATGTTGGTTAGATGAATGAATAAAACTCTGGTATGTTATGTATTTCTTGAATATATATATATATATACACACTCACACACTCACATGTGTGTGAGTGTATGTGTGTGAATGTTTTTTCTCTTCGAAACTTAGGAAAGAAAGGAGATTAATGTCCCTTTTATTTTCAATAATCAGATAATCAGGTGCTACACACAAATGAATTCCCAGATAACTGAAGTGAAGTCGCTCAGTCGTGTCCGACTCTCTGCAACCCCATGGACTGTAGCCTATCAGGCTCCTCCGTCCATGGGATTTTCCAGGCAAGAGCGCTGGAGTGGATTGCCATTTCCTTCCCCAGGGGACTTTCCCAACCCAGGAATCAAACCCGGGTCTCCCGCATTGCGGGCAGATGCTTTACCGTGGGAGCCATCAAACCTTACTCATTTGAAATGTGAAACTAATTTTAACATGATCACTTTGGGGAGATAATTTTCCCACTGAAGAAATTAGATTAATGTGATCCTTCCTTGTTAAATTGAATACATCAAATACATGTTTCTTGACTGTTCAGTTTACCATTTTCAGTAATTATGGTATTTTTTGGGGGAAATACTTTATTAAGAAAGTGGCATTTATATAACCAACATGCCAGCATGTACGATGGTTAGAAATTTGCCACACATGAAAGATGATAGGCAATATGGGTAGAGGGGATAACATGATCAATAATACAGAAGAATGGAAATGTATATCATGTTTTGAGAAAAGTGAGCAGTGTAATGTAAACAGGGTACATGGGCATATGTGTGTATGTGTGCTAAGTTGCTTCAGTTGTGTCTGACTATTTCTGACCCTATGGACTGTAGCCTGCTGGGCTCCTCTGTCCATGGGGCTCTCCAGGCAATAACTAGGAGATGAAATATCAGAGGAAGAAACTAGAAATTTGTGGTTAAATTGTGTTAAATTATCTGCAGTGGGGTCAGAGAAGAGGGGTTAGTTAAATTTGAGACTATTTAGGAAATAGTCCAGAAATTCATTAAAGCAGTTCTGTTGGAACTGTGTTATGAATATTTGGCAACATTTATCTTTACACAGAAATTATTTAGAAAAAAAAGCACCTGTTGAAGTCATTCTATTGAGAAGTTGTTTTGAAAATACTAAGAAGAAATTGGCTATTTACTGTGTGATTTCATTCAGCTTGTGTGTGTATATATATATATATATATATAGCCTGTGAAATCAGCCACTCTTATTGTTTATCATGTGTATCAAACAGTAGGCAACATAACATTTTTAAAACTATTGTTTATTTTTTTCATGAAAATGCATTTTATTTTAAATATGCCAGTGTGTACATTCAGTCTCAAATTCCCAATCTATCCCTGCCCACCACCCGTCCCCCCGGTAATCAAAATTTCATTCTCTAAGGCTGTGGGTCTGTTTCTGTTTTGTAAATAAGTTCATTTATTGTTTAAATTACCAGTTAATTCATCTGTCACCCCATCCCTGTTTGTTTTACTCTGTAAGTTTGTGGTCCTCTTTTTTCCTTATCAAACCTCATATCTTTCCAGATGTGAGTGTTTCCAGAATCCTTACATACACAGATTTTTATTTGACTTGTTCAGTTCAGTTGCTCAGTCGTGTCTGACTCTTTGCGACCCCATGAATCGCAGCACGCCAGGCCTCCCTGTCCATCACCATCTCCTGGAGTTCGCTCAGACTCACGTCCATCGAGTCCATGATGCCATCCAGCCATCTCATCCTCGGTCGTCCCCTTCTCCTCCTGCCCCCAATCCCTCCCAGCATCATAGTCTTTTCCAATGAGTCAACTCTTCACATGAGTTGGCCAGAGTACTGGAGTTTCAGCTTTAGCATCATTCCTTCCAAAGAAATCCAGGGCTGATCTTGTACATAGTTATATATAAATAAATGAGGCACAAAAGATATTTAATGGCTTCCCTAAGGCAACATAGATAATTAACGGTTGAGCCAGACCAGAAGTCATAGTTTCTGACTTCTAATTTGGTGTTCCTTCCACTTATTCACAGTAACCATGTTATCGCCAGCATCAAGCACAGTTCTGGACATAGTCGGTGCTCACTCCATATTTGGCCAATAGAGAACTGAATAAATAACAGCTAATATTAGCATTGAGTTATGAAAGAATTGATATTAAACTGCTGGTAATGAATGATTCCCATGTCTGCTCAAAATCAATCCTTTATTTTAATGACACACTAAGGATAATTCAAATGAACCATAGTAGTTAACTTCACTGAGGATAAACTAGAGCTCTATTGATTTTGCAGTAGCTTCCAGAGATCATGGTAGTGGTTAAAAGTCATTCTTTTGATAAAAAGTAATTACATTTGGTTACACAAGGAGGATGATTTGTGGTCTAGAAAGAACAGTAGATCAGAGAAGTTAGGTTCAAATCCCTGCTCTGTCATTTATTAAACATTCTGACCTTAGGGAAAGTATATAACATTCTGAGCCCCAATTTGTACATTGATAAGATAAGGATAATAATATATGCATCAACTGGGTTGCTTTGAAAATCAAATGAGGTAATATACATGTGGATATTCTTTGTGAACTATTATGTACTATTCCAATGCTATTTGGGGATTTTGTTATTATTTGATGTTTTAGATAAGATTAAAGGATGTTCAGTAACAGCCACAATGCCATGGCAATCCTATAACTCCAATCAGAAAGGTACTGCTGCAAAGATGACCAGCCAACATTATATTGTGTTCTGACAAAGAAGAAGTTGGAAATAAATAATGACTCACTGTTACCAGGCTTACAAAAGGGAATGTTTCGGTAAGGCAGACATCCCTTTTTTAAATTCACTGTTAGGGGCATTGCTTAAAATGGCTTTGCAGTGAACTGATTGAATGTGGATTCGTGGGAGGATGACCCAGTTTCCACTTAGGTATCACTTTTTGAAATATGACGGCTTTGTCCGAAAGGCTCTGAAGGAGTTTGGCTGTGATAGCTAAGTTACACGTGAGAAAATCTACAACAGTCCAGATCCAGAGCCAGTAGAAATGTATTTGCCATTTTGAATTTCTCAGTTGTGCTGGATTGCCCAGATCCACCCTATCGGAAAACAAACTCACCATCTTCTACCCCAAACTGGTTCCTTTTCTTGGTTTTCTTATGAATATATCTAGCAGTTTGCCACAGTGCATTTTGATTTTCTTTCTCTTCTTCCCTAGTCACCGAGTTGGGTGCCTGTTATTTGACAGTGTCTTCTTTATCAATTCCCTCTTCTCAGTGGTCACCACTTCATACCCTCGTTGTCTGTATGCATCAGGGACCTACTAAGGGATCTCTCTGCCTCCATACTCTGTCACCTCAGTGCAGAAGTTTTTGGGGCTCCTAGTTGTCAACAATGGACACATATCAAGGCCACAATCTGTCTCAGATGTCCTACTGACTCCCTGTGTGGACTTGAGTAAAAATCTTTTTATCATGGTTTTTAGAATGAATCTTGCTTTTCTTACCCACTGTTGGCTTTATTCAGAATTTCCCTTGCCTTTGGAAGCATCTTCCTTATCCTTATCTCTGCCCCACACCCTGTTCTTAAATGGTGCAGCTCCAGAAGCATCTCCTCATTGACGCTTGGAGTCTTATGAAAATGAAAGTGTTACTCGCTCAGTTGTGTCCAAATCTCTGCAACCCCATGGACAGCAGCCCACCTGGCTCCTCTGTCCCTGGGATTTTCCAGGCAAGAAAACTGGAGTGGGTTGCAAGAAAACTGGAATGAGTTCCAGGGCATCTTTCCAACCCAGGGATCAAACCTGGGTCTCCTGCACTGCAAGCAGATTCTTTACTGACTGAGCTACTTGGGAAGCCCAGGTGTTACTCAGGCTCGAATCATAGCTTTACCATTCCAGGATGAGTTGTCTCATGTGTTCTGTGACCTTACACATGTCACCTATCCTCTTAGAGCCTCAGCTTCCTAACCTGGAAAATGGTGACAGCCCTGTGACATAGGTACTGTGATTCCGTGAGAAGAAAAGAAGCTGTAATGCTTGAAAGACTTACCACATGCCCAGCATAGAATAGTCACCCCCTATAAGGTAGCTGTTTTCACTGTGATTATGTCAAGTAGAAGGAGGAAGTGGCTACCCATTCCAGGATTCTTGCCTGGAGAATCCCTTGGACAGAGGAGCCTGGTGGTCTGCAGTCCACGGGTTGCAAAAAGTCGGACACGACTGAGCAACTAACACTTTCATGTCAAATAGAGAAGATAGAACTCCCCTCTGAGTTTTGAAAGAACTGGGTACCCTTCTCAGGGGATTTATCTTGAGTTGGTTTGTACATATTTTTTTCATGAGTTACTTCCTTAAGGATTTCAGATTCCTTGGGGTTGGGGAATTTATGTGGTATTTCCATGTGAAGTGCCTACATAGTAGGCATTCAGTAAACATTTACTCCAAGTGCTGCTGTGGTCCTAAGAAAATGGCCAGGATCATGGGCAATCTGCTTCTTCTACCTTCTTTCAGGAGTAGACAAGTATGTGTATGTTCTTCACGAGAAGAGTCTAGGTTTCTTACAGCCCTCCTGTTTATACCCACTGGTTTTCACAGTAGCTAAGGAGGTCATTTTCCCAGTGTCAGACCCCAGGCCTCAGTGCCCAATATGTGGCTTGAACTGCTTAGTCCCCAGGGAGGTCATCTACCCTTGTCACACACCAAGATAGAACTGCCCACACACCCCCTCCCCTTTCTATGTTCCTTCCTATGGCACAGGTCCCAACCTGATTGCTTCTCTTCCCTTCCGATGTGATTCTGTATGGATGTTTCTTATAGCCTTGGTTGTACAAAAGTCTTCCTGCCAGTCTCCAGTTCATTTTCAGGGAGAATTTCTCCATTTGTTGCTGTATTTTTGATGTGTTGATGGAGAGGAGTTGAGCTCTGCACCCTTCTACTCTGCCATCTTGATCTCCCCTGGAATAAAGAGTACTTTAAAGAAGGTGATCATCATTGTTCCTTTCCAGTACGTGTGATAATAACACTGTGTGAAATGAAATGAGTCATATATTCCCAGCATGGTTGTGAAAGATTGGGGAAAGACCATAGCTTTTTGTATGTGAGAAAAATATTGTAAAGGCATTCAAAGAACACATCAATAATTCTTACCAAGTTAGCATTGGTTGAGAATCTGCTCCCAGGCCAGTTAATATTACTGTGTTAGGGCTTCCCTGTGGCTTAGATGGTAAAGAATCTGCCTGCAATGCAGGAGACCTAGATTTCATTCCTCAGTCAGGAAGATCCCCTTGGAGGAGGGCATGGCAACCCACTCCAGGATTCTCACCAGGAGAATTCCATGGACAGAGAAGCCCACCAGGCTACTGTCCATGGGGTTGCAAAGAGTTGGACACGACCGAGCGACTAACACACACACATACTCTTAACTGCACACTTACTTTCCTGTTAATCTGCTTCACATTTCTTAGAAACTTTTCATTCTTATCATGTTTGTCCACATGAGAGAACTAACATAAGATAGAAAACAGTTGCATATTTAGTTGAATATTTTTAGCTAATCTGGAGTCCCTATACTTTTTTCCTCTTCAGGACGGTCTGACTTAAACAACTCTCCAGAGAACTATGCAAATCCTGGCCTGGTTCCTGAGTCTTTTCTGAAATGGCAAGAAAGGATGTTAAAAATAAGTGCCCTCCTCCTGTCCCTGCCCCAGCTGTGTATAATGGGGAAAGGGTGGAGACCACCCCATGACATAATTGGAAAACATTCTTCCTCTCCAGGCTCAGAGGCAATGTTGATGATGATGGTTCTGTGAAGCCAGGAGGGAGGAATTACATAAGAAGGTTGGTAGAAAAGTGAGAAAGCCGGTGAATCCCAATGAGCCTCACCACAATGTCTTACACAAGCACACGAGCTGTGCTTCAAGTCCCTTTCTATTTTTCAGGTCCCTTACTTTGTTCAGAGCCCAGATGGTAGTCATTTTGCATACATGTGAGCACATCCCACTTATTAGACTGCCATGATTTCTAATGTGAGGGAAGTAATGGTGTTCAAATAAGCAGGTTTGGGGAATTCAGGTGACAGATTGAACTGAGCGAGTACAGTAATCTGTAGTACTCATAAATGAGAAAGAAGATAACTTAAATCCTGTGGCCTGCTTTCACCTCTCTGGAATTTGAGTCAGTTGTCAATGATCATGGTCTCACAAGGGCTTCCCCAGTGGCTCAGGTGGTAAAGAATCTGCCCGCAATGCAGCAACCCAGGTTTGATCCCTGGGTGGGGAAGATCTCCTGGAGTAAGGGAATGGCCACCTACTCCAGTATTCTTGCCTAGGAAATCCCATGGACAGAGGAGCCTGGTGGGCTACAGTCCATGGGAGTCCCAAAGAGTTGGACATGACTGAGTGACTGACGCTTTCACAACACTCTGCATGCAGTGGGTTCTTGATATTGGTTGCTGACTGCCTGGTTAGTTTTGCCAGAAGGCAGTTCTATGATCTGAGCTTCTATTGTAACCAATTACAGTGGGTTTGAATCTCTCTTCAATAGTGGCTGCAATCAATGTGTGAACTGATGGCATCCTCGCCTCCTGAGATAAAATTGATGACAAGCATGCTGTGTTCCCGGGAAAACTGAATGCAGTCCTCTGGTAGGCCACTCGCCTATGGTATTTTCCCCTCAGTACTTCTTTACACAGGAAAGATTGCACCTAAAAAGAAAGTTATCCACTGATGCACAGTGAAAGCCTTTATATCGCAGAACTGTTTCAAATGCTTTAGTTCTTTTTGTTGTTATTGTTAAGAATGAAATCCTGACAAATGAGAGGGCATGCAGTTGGCTTTGTCCCAAATTTATGTAGAGTATCAAATTAGGTTTTGAGTATTTGCAGAGCAATAGCTCAAGATTGATGGTGGAAATCTGATAATCCAGAAACGTGATCCAGCACAATATTGTCCTAATTTGCTTTGTGAGGATTAATTCAACTATTTTCTGCTTTCATGGCAGTGAATATACAGTGAGGTACAAATAATGCCCTGTAAACAAATTCTGAGCTTCCTTAATCTTTGCAAACATCTTAAGTTGACCTTTTCTTTGAGTCTCAGTGTCCTTTAGTAGGTTCTAGGATAGAGCACAAAAGCATATATGGAAAGCCACGGAAGAAAGAAGATTCCAAAGAGAATAATTGTTCATTGGACCTAGCGTTCATTCCAGCAGTTCCATTTTTCTGTGATCATTTAAATACAGTTTTATGGTTTGTTGATACTTTCTCCTAGTTGTCCACAATGACTGCAATAGTAGAAGTGAAATTACACTATAATGAAATATATTAAATCTTCCCATGTTTATTCTGACTCTGAGATTTTGTTCCAGCACATGCAGGAAGTAATGAAACCAACATAAGAAATCGGGCTTGCTAGCTGGCTGTAATCTTGAATATCATCTAGGATATTCTCTCTTGCTAGCCTCACAACCTCTCTCAGAGCAGTGGTTTGGCACAGGACCACATTGAAAAGCTAAGAAAAGCCAGCCTTGAGTCTTCTCCTCACACACAGACATGCAGAATGTTGCTCACAACTTAAGGGGCTTATAGATCTTTTATAAGTTTAGACTCCAGAGGTCCATGTTAGAGAATCTGTGTCATAGAAAAAGCTGGAGGAGAGTAGTGCCAGTTTAATTATAGGCAAAGTGATTTTAAAACATTAACTTTTCCTCTAAGATAGAAGTGATAAACTCTGAGATAATGCAGTAAGAGGAGCAGTCACCATATAAGAATCTTTTCCTCCCCCACCCCTGCCCCATGTTTCTTAGTTTAGCAGCCAATGTTCTATTTCAGCATTTTAGGACTCTCCTGTTTTATGAGCATCCTGTTAATTAGCTGTGTGGTTTCTATAAAACTGTTCCCATAGCATTGGTGGTAGCTATTTGTGGCTTCCAGAAAACCTGGACTTTTATGAAATACCCTTATAGAAAGAAAGGGCAACATAGTAAGTACCGGATAATCTGTGGTCATGGGGAAAGTAAGATTGACAGTAGGCATTAATAGAAAGGGGTTCAAGATCCCAATCCTAATTTAGTACAAAGGGATTGAATACCTCTAACGTAGAAAGGACATGTTGTGACATCTCATAACTTCAGTCTTTGTCCTGCTAGACCAAGGATTTAGTCCTATGAGAATAACAATAACTTTAACACTGGAGGTCCTTTAGGTAACATTTTGTGAAGACCTGGATGCATTATTTTTTCCTTTTTTTTTTTTTTTTTGGCTTTGATGAAACTCTTTTGGCCACATTGCATAATTGTGAATGGTAATTATAGATTCCAATGTAAAGATAGAAAAGTAATATGTTTGGAAATAAAGGAAAGAAGGTTACTTTAAGCATTGAAAGTTTAGATAGTTGAAATGGCCCAGAATACTCACGGGCGTGAAAGGAAGGATCATGCCCAGTTCAGTTCTGTTCATTCACTTAGCTGTATCTGACTCTTTGTGACTCTATGGGCTGCAACATGCCAGGTATCCCTGTCCTTCACCACCTCCTGGGTCTTGCTCAAACTCATGTCCATCGAGCTGGTGATGCCCTCCGACCATCTCATCCTCTGTTGTCCCCTTCTCCTCCTACCTTCAATCTTTCCCAGCATCAGGGTCTTTTCCAATGAGTCAGTTTTTTGCATCAGGTGGCCAAAGTGTTGGAACTTCAGCATCAGTCCTTCCAATGAATGTTCAGGACTGGTTTCCTTTAGAATTGATTGGTTGGATTTCCTTGTAGTCCAATGGACTCTTAAGAGTCTTCAACACCACAGTTCAAAAGCATCAGTTCTTCAGCACTCAGCCTTCTTTATGGTCCAACTCTCAGATCCATACATGACTACTGGAAAAACCATAGCTTTGACATGCCCACGATGGGTCAAAAGGCCGACTTGAAACAAAAGCTGAGCTGAGTGCATAGCAGAATAGGTTTTAGGCTATTTGCGAGACATCTGATCATGGATGCTGTTCTGGATGCTGCTTAGCAAACTTTCATGTCTCTAGATCACCTTCCCTGAAATTCTCGGCCTAATGGATTTCAATCTTCCCTGCATCAAAGCATATTCTCCCACCGGGAGGCAGTAGAGTGTAAAAGTGAAAAGCCTGGGCTTTGGGATCACGCTGTGTTCAATTCCCAGTTCCATCACTTACTGGTTGATCTTGGGACATTTTATGCAACTACTCTGTATATCAGTTTCTTTTCATAAAATGGGGATACTAGTCGTATCTATGTGGTAGAATTACTGGGAAGATTAAATGAGTTAATGTCTGCAAATCAAGTAAACTCAACATATAAGTATCCAAAAAATATTAGTGATTGTCACTATCACCCTATTTACTCTTTGTTTTTACTTAATATATTCATTGTAATGAGTCGCCTAAGAAGTCATGAGGTCAGTGAAGATAGGAGCAGGGACTTATGAATGTTTATTGTCATTGTGACACTTAGCACAATGTCTCAAAAGGAGTAGGCACAGGCATACAGAAAACTGACAAATGAACTTTTGATATATTTTCAGCAACAGTAGTTTTAGGTTTAAGCATCATTCTGATGCTTAAATCAGATGCTTTAATTAAGCTCAGTCCCTGCCCGTTGTGTATTAGCAAACTTTTAAAAAATGATGGAAAAATCTCACATATGTCAAACATGTCTTGTGTGTTGGAGCTCTATATTTTTAGTTGGCCGTGTACAGACTTGGGAGCTAACAGTGGTATCCATCACCCCGTACAAGTTCTTTTCACATTTCATGGTTCAAGTTGTGAAGCTGAGGGTGCACACCTTCTGCATTTTTCCTGGTCACTTCAAATTCCATCAATACCTCTCCGTCTGGCAGAAGTCTTTGCTAGTGTGGGCTAAGAAAAAAAATTCTATTCATCTTCTTTTCCTGTCCAGGCAATTATTGACCTTCTTTCAATCCTTCTGTTTGATGGTATTTAACCTTGTCCTCCACATGGTTCGCTGTCTGATTTCTGATTTTTTAACAGGCACTTAGTATTGCTGCTTCTCAACAACGCTTTTGGCACTTCAGTGATTGCCAAGTTAGTTCAGCTTTTTCCTAATTTGGACTTTTTAAAGCCTTCCTTGTAGACACTAGGGTTTGCCAGAATTGTGGCTCTGCACACAACTTGAGTAAATGTAATGCAACAAACCAACCTTAAATGCCTGAATTTGATCAAGTCATTGAAACTTTATTCTTTATGGGGAGGGAGGAGGGAGGGGGGTTCAGGATGGGGAACACGTGTATACCTGTGGTGGATTCATGTTGATGTATGGCAAAACCAATACAATATTGTAAAGTAATTAACCTCCAATTAAAATAAATAAATTTATATTAAAAAAAGATTCTCTCCTGATTCCACATTGTCAATTAGACTCTGTTTTGAGCCAAGTTCTTGGGTCTTTTTTTGAGGGGGAAGGGAGTGTTGGGTTGAGTGTGAATAAGAGAATGTTATAAATACTTATACATATGAAATAAATGTTTTTAGATAACTTTAGGCATTTATCCAAATTTCTATTGCCGAGCCTATTTATATTTTAATCAGTTTTTCTCCTTTTTTTAAACATCTATATCTATGCCTGTAATACTTGACTCCTCAAAGATTTATTTCATTTTCACCTATCATATTACTGGTATCCCAGGCTTGACAAATAATTTTTGTACTGAGACTTATAATCAGAGCTCACCAACCTATTTAAATTAGTAAAATATATAGTAATGATAGCCATCTATATATTGTCATTAGGTTACTAGACTGTGGTAGATGCTGTATGTGTATTGTTTTATTTAATCCTCACAACCATTGTAGAACCTAGGTATACTTATAATCCCCATTTTACAGAAAAGAAAACTGTGTTTAAATCACTTTCCCAAGGCTCTACAGCTTTAAGGCATCATAATTAGTGTGAAATATATATATTTAAGTTTTTGCCATTTAGTTGATTGGGGTGTGAGCATTAGCTACTGCTTGTGCTTTGGATAAATAGTGCTTTCTCTTCATTTCTATTGTTTTGTTCTTTATAAAATGAACAGAGACACAAACAAGTAAACAGGTAACTCTTCCTCATGATGATTTACTCCACTGCCTCCTTCATTTTAGCTCTTGGGCTTTGTCCTTTACACTCCCATTGACTTTGACAGTGGAATGACCCACAGACTTTAACTAACTCTTGCCCTCATGAGCTCTGGGGTCTAACTTTTCAACATATCTCTCCGAATCTGGTCATCACCTATTCCTACTCCACTGTGTATGTCTTCTGCCTTTTTACCCATGGGTCAGCCATTTCTTTGGCTTTTGTCCTTTGTCCCCCAAAGTAATGACTTACATGGTCCCATTCCAAGTCATTATCTGTTAGAGAAAAGATATTCACAAGCTCAAGATTTCTGCTTTTGCCCACGTCGAGGAAAAAGGATTCTTTAGCTAGAGCTCAAGTAGAATGAGGACCAGAGAAAGGGATCATTTTCTGAGGAATTTTCCTCTTCTGGACAATTGTCATTACTCCAGAGTGCATCCTCTTGTTTTACTAGACTGCCTTGAAATAGTCCTGTGAGCTGAGGCTAACCATATTTAGGCAATATGCAGAAAATGGTATAATTGTATTGTTGCCTACAATTTACATTAAAATATATTTTGCACAAAATCAAGACATTTAGGTTTAAGGCATCAGCTTTTCATGGTGTTTCATAGAGGGTGTGGCTTTCAGCTATCATGCCACCTGAAAAATATTTAATAACACCAGTCTTATAAGGAGAACACTAGCCAACATCTTGGTCAGAGATAATGTGACACAAGACAGAAATGTTTTGGAGCATCTAAAGGAAAAGTCTAGAGTCTAGACCTTAGGATATTGAACAAATCTAAACAGGGCGCCATAGTGTGGGGTTTTAAGCCCTTGAAACAGGATACCATTCTAGAGTTAGGGTAGAAGAAAACAAAGCCTAAATCTTTATCCACATTTGATGTAGTCTTGGCCTGTCACCTTCAAGACAGTGTTTCTGAGGGGAGGCTACCAGGCAACAAACTACTCCAGAGCCATGATGAACAGAACTGAATGTCAGCCTTGTGGCAATGGTCTAATGGCACCTGCTAGATTTCTGGCTCCGTGCCTTTTTTTTCTTTCCCAATTAAAAACAAAACAAAACAGGTCACCTACCTCATTACTCCTCTCCCTCTTTAAAAATGGGACTTAGCACACTATGTTCCATTAGGGAGGTACATTATCCCAGCCTGTGACACCATGACCATTTCCTCTTTGGAGAAGGTGTTGGCTTTATTAATACAGATCCTCTATGAAAACTTAATGAGGCTATCTATCAACAGTGATGTAATAAATGTGCTTACTCACTGAATTAGTGTTGGCCCTCTGTGTTACCTCTTAATATGCTTTTGTTATGGGCCTTGCTTCCTTTAAAAGCATATATGCTAGAAAGTAGACAGAACAGACCCTAATAATGGGATGGCCACAAGGCAAGCAGAGATAATACCTTTGGGATTTTTGAAGGCTTCATCTTAAACCTGATAATTGTGGGTGCCGGAGGAAAGCTGAAGGGGGACAGAAAACAAGCTGTTGAAAGGGAAGGAGAAGCATGTGGGCAATAGACATAGAGTCCCTGTAGAGCAACAGGCACACCCTACCTGACCCTCATGCTCTGTAAGCTGATCATGGCCAAGGGAAAATTCCTTCTTTGATCAGAGGTAGGATTAACCTTCTGCTAAATTATCAAGAGGAAAAATTTATTTTCCCTGGCCACCAATGAAATTTGATCTCCCTGGACCTCTAACTCAAGGAAGCTTCTTTCCTTTTTTTTCCCCCTTAGCTTCCTGGTGCTTTCCACAATGGATGACTCCCTAACTCTGTATTTCAACACAGCTCCTCATGTTCAGCTTCCATCACTTTTGTCTCACTTTCTCATGTACCGACACCTCCATGTCTCTGGAAGTTCTCTGCTTTCAAGATCCAGGCTTTGGGGAAGCTCATCTATTTTGAGAGTCTTTGAGAAATATTAACTGTTCAAGTCCTGCTCTTTGTAATATCTTCATTTCAAAGGAGGTTTTCTGAAAAATCCAATGATTTACCCCAAAGTTTGGATCTTGTTAGTATCTAATGCCATATCCTAGAGCCAAGGTGTTGGAACTCGAATGAGCAGGACTGTTTGTAAAGCATGTGGAGGTTTACTTGTTGTCAGGTGGGGGAAGGAAAGGAAGCTGGTGTTGAATCAAGACTCACTTGGAAAGCAGCATCACTATCTAATTGGGACATGGGGGGAAGCTGATGGGTGCAAAACAGCAGGAATCTCATTGATGTGATCATAGTTAAGACATTAATCCATGTTAGAATACTACCTAAGCCAGTCACTGGAACCATGGAAGATTGGGAGCATCTGTCCTCCATGGGAAGGGGCTGGCAAGAGGTAGAAATCAATCAGGGTCTCAACCAAATGGCCTAAGGTTCAGACAGGACTATGTTCCCAAAAGAGAAATGCAATTTAAATATAAAACAAGACACAGACTAGTTTCATAAGTTGTTCCCAAATCATCAGGACATGGCAGAATCTCATTTTAGGTACCCCAGATACTGGGCTTTTTGTTACCACATTAATTCCAGATCCTATTTCCCGATTTGGTAGGCAATCCTAATGTGGCACCACGTTGGATGGGATTACCTTCAAGAAGTAGACAGGCTGAGTTCCAGGGGTAGAGAAAACAAGGACAATAACATGGAGCTTTTAGCAAATCTCTCGACACCATAACTGCATCTTACCTCATTCAATGATTTATTCCACAAACGTGTATCTAGTGTTTGCCATGTACAAAAGACTGCTAGGCACTGACATCCTGCCTGTTTTAGCTTGTAATGAGGATCAACCTGATCTCAGCAGACAAGTCTTACTGATTTCCTGCAAGAGTGCCTATGTTTCTTTTTCTGTATATATCAAGTTAGCCAAAATGATCATTCAGGTTTTTCTGTCTCTTATGGAAACATTTCTGCCAACCTGATACTAAAAGAGGCTGATTCAGTAAATAGAAAATACTAGATAAAGAACAGAGGATCTAGGCTGTAGTTTCACTTGTATAACATACTGGTTATCAGTAGGTAAATCATATCTCTCCTTTGGTTTTGTTTTCCTACATGATGCATAAGTGGTTTGGGCCAGGTAATCATTAAGGTTTTTTTTTTCCCCACTCTGGAATAATTTTTGGCTACATGACTCTCTGACCATTGTTTATTCATTCACTCACCAATGATTATATTTGAAACATCTCTTTGTCTTGATGTTTCTAGTATCTTTTGATCTAAGCACTGTTCTTTAATTTTTTAGAGATTTATATATATACACACACACATAAATGTATACTGATATACAAGTATATCTAAGTATATATATATACTTATATACATATATCAGTTCAGTTCAGTCACTCAGTCGTGTCTGACTCTTTGCGACCCCATGAATCGCAGCACGCCGGGCCTCCCTGTTCGTCACCATCTCTCGGAGTTCACACAGACTCACGTCCATTGAGTCCGTGATGCCATCCAGCCATCTCATCCTCGGTCGTCCCCTTCTCCTCCTGCCCCCAATCCCTCCCAGCATCAGAGTCTTTTCCAATGAGTCAACTCTTCGCATGAGGTGGCNAGAATTTTCCACAGTTTATTGTGATCCACACAGTCAAAGGCTTTGGCATAGTCAATAAAGCAGAAATAGATGTTTTTCTGGAACTCTCTTGCCTTTTCCATGATCCAGCAGATGTTGGCAATTTGATCTCTGGTTCCTCTGCCTTTTCTAAAGCCAGCTTGAACATCAGGGAGTTCACGGTTCACATATTGCTGAAGCCTGGCTTGGAGGATTTTGAGCATTACTTTACTAGCATGTGAGATGAGTGCAATTGTGCAGTAGTTGGAGCATTCTTTGGCATTGCCTTTCTTTGGAATACATATATATGTATACTTATATATATATATATACACATAGTTATATATACATATATATATTTACTGAAGTATAGTTGATTTACAATGTTTTAATTTTTGCTGTATACATTTTTTGGTATTCTTTTTATTATAGCTTATTCCCAGTATTGAATATAATTCCCTGTGGTATACAGTAGGTTCATGTTGTTTGAAAGTGAAAGTGAGAATCACTTAGTAATGTCCAGTTCATTGCGACCCCATGGGCTATACAGTCCTTGGATTTCTCTAGGCCAGAATACTGGAGTGGGTGGCCTTTCTCTTCTCCAGGGGATCTTCACAACCCAGGGATCAAACCCTGGATTCCCGGATTGCAGGTGGATTCTCTACCAGCTGGGCCACAGGGGAAGTCCAAGAAGACTGAATTGGGTAGCCTGTCCCTTCTCTGGCTTCCCTGGTGGCTCAGACGGAGGATCTTCCTGTCCCAGGAATCGAACTGGGGTTTCCTGCATTGCAGGTGAATTCTTTGCCAACTGAGGTATGTTGTTTATCCATCATGTATATAATAGTTTGCATCCAATAAGTTCCACTCTGTCCCTCCCTGACACCTCTCTGTGACAATCACAGGCCTATAATCCTGTGAAATGTAAGGGGTATCTTAGACCTTTTGAGGTTAAAGGAGAGACAGAAAGAATGACCTGTGATTGATTCTGCTGTATCTACCAAGCCTACTGCTTCTCTCTATCCGATTCCCTGGCACACAGTTTTTTCAGAAAATTCAGTTAAGTCACTCAGTTGTGTCCAACTCTTTGCGACCCCATGGACTACAGCACGCCAGGCTTTCCTGTCCATCAGCAACTCCTGGAGTCTACCCAAACTCATGTACATTGAGTCAGTGATGCCATCCAATCATCTCATCCTCTGTCCCCTTCTCCTCCTGCCTTCAATCTTTTCCAGCATCAGGGTCTTTTCAAATGAGTCAGCTCTTCACATCAGGTGGCCAAAGTATTGGAGTTTGAGCTTCAGCATCAGTCCTTCCAATGAACATTCAGGACTGATCTCTTTTAGGATGGACTGGTTGTATCTCCTTGAGGTCCAAGGGACACTCAAGAGTCTTCTCCAACACCACAGCTCAAAAGCATCAGTTCTTCAGGTTCAGCTTTCTTTATAGTCCAAATCTCATATCCATACATGACTATTGGAAAATCCATAGCTTTGACTAGACGGACCTTTGTTGGCAAAGTAATGTCTCTGCTTTTGAATGTGTTGTCTAGGTTGGTCATAACTTTTCTTCCCCTGTGGCTCAGCTGGTAAAGAATCCCCTTGCAAAGTGGGAGACCTGGGTTTGATCCCTGGGTTGGGAAGATCCCCTGGAGAATGGAAGAAGTGAAGTGAAGTGAGGTTGCTCAGTCGTGTCTGACTCTTTGCAACCACATGGACTGTAGCCCACCAGGCTCCTCCATCCATGGGATTCTCCAGGCAAGAATACTGGAGTGGGTTGCCATTTCCTTCTCCAGGGGATCTTCCTGACCCAGGGATCGAACCCAGGTCTCCCACATTGCAGGCAGACACTTTAAACTCTGAGCCACCAGGGAAGCGGGAAAGGCTATCTAATCCAGAATTCTGGCCTGGAGAATTCCATGGACTGTATAGACCATGGGGTAACAAAGAGTCAGACATGACTGAGCGACTTGCACTTTAATTCTCATTTTCTTCCAAGGAGTAAGCATCTTTTAATTTCATGGCTGCAATCACCACCTACAGTGATTTTGGAGCCCCCCGAAATAAAGTCAGCCACTGTTTCCACTGTTTCCCCATCTATTTCCCATGAAGTGATGGGACTGGATGCCATGATCTTCGTTTTCTGAATGTTGAACGCTAAGCCAGCTTTTTCACACTCCTCTTTCACTTTCATCAAGAGGCTTTTTAGCTCCTCTTCACTTTCTGCCATAAGGGTGATGTCATCTGCATATCTGAGGTTATTGATATTTCTCCCGGCAATCTTGATTCCAGCTTGTGTTTCTTCCAGTCCAGCGTTTCTCATGATGTACTCTGCATAGAAGTTAAATAAGCAG
>SJYT01042504.1:23120-56243 GCA_006410635.1 Cephalophus harveyi
GTCATCTGCATATCTGAGGTTATTGATATTTCTCCCGGCAATCTTGATTCCAGCTTGTGTTTCTTCCAGTCCAGCGTTTCTCATGATGTACTCTGCATATAAGTTAAATAAGCAGGGTGACAGTATACAGCCTTGACGGACTCCTTTTCCTATTTGGAACCAGTCTGTTGTTCCATGTCCAGTCCTAACTGTTGCTTCCTGACCTGCATACAGATTTCTCAAGAGGCAGGTTAGGTGGTATGGTATTCCCATCTCTTTCAGAATTTTCCACAGTTTATTGTGATCCACACAGTCAAAGGCTTTGGCATAGTCAATAAAGCAGAAATAGATGTTTTTCTGGAACTCTCTTGCTTTTTCCATGATCCAGCAGACCTGCATACTGCCTTTAAATCCTCCTTTTTATGTTTTTAACAGGACATTTTGCCTATTTTTATAGTCTCTATTTATCACAGTATTTTTTAATGCCCTTTTCCTTTAGTTTTTATACTATTTTAAATGGCTAATATAACATCCTATTATAGAATTAGAATTTTATTAAACTGAGTGTTTCAAAGTGCTGAATATTTTTACATGTTTTCATATTACTAGTTTAGTTCAGTTAAGTTGAGTTGCTCAGTCGTGTCTGATTCTGCAACCCCATCAACTGCAGCACACCATGCTTCCCTGTCCATCACCAACTCCAGGAGCTTGCTCAAACTCATGTCTATCAAGGCGGTTATGCCATCCAACCATCTCATCCTCTGTCATCCCTCTTCTCCTGCCTTCAGTCTTTCCCAGCATTGGGGTCTTTTCCAACGAGTCAGTTCTTTGCATAAGTTGGCCAAAGTGTTGGAGCTTCAGCTTCAGCGTCAGTCATTCCAATGAATATTCAGGACTGATTTTTTTTAGGACGGGCTTGTTGGATCTCCTTGCTGTCCAAGGGATTCTTAAGAGTCCTCCAACACCACAGTTCAAAAGCATCAATTCTTTGGCACTCAGCTTTCTTTATGGTCCACCTCTCATATCCATACATGATTACTGGAAACACCATAGCTTGGATTATATGGACCTTTGTCAGCAAAGTAATGTCTTTGCTTTTTAATATGCTGTTTAAGTTTGTCATAGCTTTCCTTCCAAGGAGCAAGTGTCTTTTAATTTCATGGATTCAGTCACCATCTGCAGTGATTTTGGAGTTCAAGAAAGTAAAGTCTCTCACTATTTCTATTGTTTCCTCATCTGTTTGCCCTGAAATGATGGGACCAGATACCATGATCTTAGTTTCTTGGATGTTGAGTTTTAAGCTAACTTTTTCACTGTCGTCTTTCACTTTCATCAAGAAGCTTTCTAGTTCTTCTTCATTTTCTGCCGTAAGGGTGGTGTCATCTGCATATCTGAGGTTATTGATATCTCTCCCAGCAATCTTGAAATCAGCTTGTGATTCATCCAGTCTAGCATTTCTCATTATGTACTCTGCATATAAGTTAAATAATCAGGGTAACAATATACAGACTTGACGTACTCCTTTCCTAATTTGGAACAAGTCCATTGTTCCATGTCCGGTTCTAACTGTTGCTTCTTGACCTGCATTCAGTAACTCAGGAGGCAGATCAGGTGGTCTTGTATTCCCATCTCTTTCAGAATTTTCCATTTGGTTGTGATCCGCATAGTCAAAGACTTTATGCATAATTAGTGAAACAGAAATATATGATTTTTCTGGAATTCTCTTGCTTTTTCTATGATCCAATGGACATTGGCAATTTGAGCTCTGGTTCCTCTGTTTTTTCTAAATCCAATTTGAACATCTGGAAATTCTCGGTTCATATACGGTTGAAGCCTGGCTTGGAGAATTTTGAGCATTACTTTCCTAGCGTGTGAGATGAGTGCAATTGGGTGGTAGTTTGAATGTTCTTTGGCCTTTCTTTGGGCTTGGAATGAAAACTGACCTTTTCCAGTCCTGTGGCCACTGCTGAGTTTTCAGAATTTTCCAGCATATTGAGTGCAGCACTTTCACAGCATCATCTTTAAGGATTTAAATAGCTCAGCTGAAATTCCATCATATCCACTAGTTTTGTTCATAGTGATGCTTCGTAATTAGAGTTCTGTCATTTCATCTTGAAGAACTCCTTTTAGCATTTCTGGTAAAGTGAGCCATGGTGCTAAATTCCTTCAGCTTTGTTTGTGTGGGAAAGTCATTTTTTCTTCTTTATTTCTGAAGAGTAACTTTGCCAAAGGTTGGTATTATAAACAGTATAGCTCAATAAATTTTCCTAATACACTTAATTCAGTAATGAATTATTTATCTACCTGAATTCATACCTTAAACTGCCCATTCTATACTTCTTCCCCTCTTACTCCTCTCTCTCCTGCTTACCCTCTTCCTCCTCCTCTTTTTCTTCTTTACTTTGTGTCCTTAAACATATGGATTCCCTTTTTGTGCTGTGAGTTTATTTTATTGCTTTTCAGTATCTTTTTCCATTACAAAAATGGTAATGCCATCCTGCACAAAATCAACCTATCTAAAGCAATGAATGTAAAAAAGCAAAAACATTAAATTTGTCATTGAATTCACAATGAATTGAATTGATCAATTGAATTTATTACTTTTCAGTTCAGACATTTCATTTTGTTAATTTTCATTTGAATTAATAAATTCTTAATTTGAATTAACATTATTTTGGTAATAATAATTTGAACTAAAAAGCTCTCACATTTCATGAAATTACTTTGGTGAACATTTGCTCCTGTTTTAAAATGTTGCATGGGGGGAAGAATGTCATTTCAATTTGGAGTTTTAGTTCAGCCACCGTTTGTTTCCAACACCACTCTTAATTGTGTCTGTGGGACAATGTCCCTAATGCATGAGAAGGTTCCCATTCCATTGATCTCCCATTCCAACTTTAAATTGCTTTGGGAACAGGGGAACAATTACAACTGTTGCATAACAAATATTTATTCTTGCACGACTGAGGAATCAAGCATTGTTTGTTGATCCTAATCTTAATTCAGAATGCTGACAGTAAGTACTGACAAGAAACGTAGCAAGTTTTTTTAGGAGGTAGAAATAATTTATTAATAATAATGGTAAATTTTGATTGTCATGGCATTGTATCTTTTCAGTCTATAGTTAAAGCTATTGTTTAGTAGTAATTTGTAATGTGAATAGCCTGATGAAATAGAGGTATCTGTTTATCACTAAAATACAGCTGTGAATCATTATGACTATTACTATTTCATTATTATTTGTACACTCTGTTAATCCTTAATTTCCATATGCTTTCTCATTATTTCCTAAAAATATTCCTCTAAGGAAAGTAAGGCAATTTTTTAAATCATTTTAGAAATGAGAAGACAGCTATAAATTAGAGGCAGAGAACCTCAAACCAAAGACTTTGATTCTAATATGAGATGCTTTTCCACTATACAAAACCCATGTCACATATATTTTTAATAAATATTAAATTATCCTCTTTTCTTGCAATGCATAAATGGTAATAATTTATATATAAGATGACTGTTTGTAAGTATTGACTGAAAAATAGTTTAAAAAGCTAAAACCTGATGTTGATGAACAAATGTGACATGTTAAAGTTTTCCTGATCATTAATTCACAAATACTGCATGGGAAAATTGCTTGAGTTTAGAAAATAAGACTTCACCAAGTCAGTCAGAACCCATCTATTATGTGATGACTCTGTATTAGACTTAGGTGTAGAAGAATGAACAAGACAAATAAGCTCCTTCCCCCATGTCTTTTGTTACCTCACAATATAACAACATAAACAGTTTAAAGTGCTGGGAGCAGAAGTAAACCAAATGTAGCGAAACAAGCCTAGTTCAAGGTGTGTTTGACTTAGTGAGAGATTTCTGCCTAGGACGAAAAGGCTTGGAACTGATGACTGGAAGAAGCAGTTTAGATAGCCTCAGTTTAGACATTGTCATTGCAATTGTCTGGAAGAGGAAGACAACAGTCGCTGCAGTCCGGGATTCAAAGAGCCTGATTAAAACATCTTCATGTATCCTGGTAAATCTTGCTGTCTCCTTCCATTTCTGTTAGTGATTGGTCTGATCAGGGTGCTCATGTTCCTTATCCAGTGCATCCTCTCACCAATTTCTGAGCCTCAATGGGGAGAATTTTGACTTGTCATGTGAAGTAGTATAGGATAAGTGTTGGATTTTTGCCTCCTTGTTCCTGGCACTGTTGAATGAAGGTCAATTTAACTTTGTGACCCTGACTATTCTAAGGTTCTCACTAACAATAGCCTGCTGTTGACACATGATTTTTATACACATTTTAATGCTACCAGTTAGGCAAAGTTGTAATGTAAAGATAATGGACTATGAATATTGCTTGTTCCTGATTTTAGTCATGTGACATCAGCCAAGTGAACTAATTTCAAGCCTAAAATATGACACACAAGATCCTGAAGTAAGAAATTGTTGCATAAATGAAATGAAGATTTTTTCTTCTCTTTCTTCTCTTTAAGGAAAATTCTTCCCTTAAGCTGAAAAAATAAAAATTTACAATGTCATTTGGGCTAAAGTTTTCATCTCCAAAATTGAGATTTTATATTCCCTTATTGTCTTTCTCTTCAAAGTTGTGATATTTCTGTGTGTATTCAAAATTGTTCCTTAATATGAATCCCTCTGTTGAACTGGATTTCTGATTCTAAGTAATATCTGCTATGTAGTGATTTCCTCAACTACTATCACATGGCAAACTAAGTGACAAGAGTGGGTGAAAAGTGGCTATGCTGAAATCCTTAAATCTATTAGCCATGTGATTTCGACCATTGTCAAATATGGTGGTGATTGCAAAGAGATCAGTTTTCACATCTAGTCAGTAATGTGACAAACACATTAATCTAAATATCTTAATTCCTTTTATTATGTTTCTGCTAAAAGTCTCATAAAATCCTACTGTGTGATGACTTATGTGTATACTAAAAGTTGTGGTGCTGTGAACTACACTTGATCTGAGCTTTGAGCTCCACTTTATTGTTTACTATATGGTCAATCTTGGAAAAATTCCATTTTTTAATACTTGAAAAATGGGGATAGTACAAACAATGATGATATTTTGTTAAACATAAAATAGTACATATACCCATGTATACCTATTTATAAAAAATATTTAAACATTTTTACTGTTCTCTTAGGTTGACTTAAGTGAGTAAATTATGAAGATACACTCTGAAGCCACAGAGTAAAAATAAGTGAAGAGACTATGTAATGTTCTCTAAAGGTTGTCTGTAACATTCGTGTGGAGCTGGTCTATGCAGTGGTCTTGTCATAGGAACAGGCACACAAGAAACTAAGAGGAGCTGGAATATGAAATCAACAGATATCTGTGTTTAAACAGATGTTAAATTTCAGTTGATGCTATTCAATTTATTATTACTAATTGTCTATAAAACAATTAAGTTGACTAATATATATTATGCAGTGTCAGGCATAGAAAGATATATTCCCCCCCCAAAATCAGAGTTTCTGTGAATTTTGACCATCGTGAATTGAATTTAAAATTTCCAGTCCTACTGAGTGGTATTTTGCCATCTCCACTCTTTACTTTATAGGGCAGATGAAGTCAGGCTTATACTTACTAATTAGTCAGGAGTTTTAGAAACCTCAACCCAGGAATATGTCCTCCATAGCAGGAAAAGTTACTTCTGTATGTTTCTTTAATCATAGGTAGATCTTCACCTAGTGGCAATGGCATAGATACTTTAATCATTTCCAATTTTATTGTATTTTGTTGATACACATTATTGAAGATAACTGGACTTCAGGGCTTCAAGCAAACACTCCTTATAATACATTCTTTAAAAACCAATTGTTCAGTTAATGTGTAACATGTAACACTTGTTTCCTGGCAGTGCATCTATCTTATATGAGATCGTCCTTTGACATCCTGAAAGCAGAGGACATGGATAACATTAACCAGACATTTGTGCTAGAATTTCTTCTTCTGGGTCTTTCTGAATACCCAAAGGTTGAGATTGTTTACTTTGTTGTAATTCTAAGTATGTACCTAGTCGTTCTAATTGGCAATGGTGTTCTGATCACAGCAAGCATCTTTGATTCCCATCTTCACTCCCCCATGTACTTCTTCCTGGGAAACCTCTCTTTTCTGGATATCTGCTATACATCTTCCTCTGTTCCTTCAACTTTAGTGAGCTTAATCTCAAAGAAAAGGAACATTTCCTTCTCTGGATGTGCAGTGCAGATGTTTTTTGGATTTGCAATGGGCTCAACAGAGTGTTTGCTCCTTGGCATGATGGCTTTTGACCGCTATGTGGCCATCTGTAACCCTCTGAGATACCCTGTCTTCATGAGCAAGATGGTGTATGTCCTGATGGCTTCTGTGTCATGGCTATCTGGAGGAATCAACTCAATTGTACAAACATCTCTTGCCATGCGATTGCCTTTCTGTGAGAATAATGTAATCAATCATTTCACATGTGAAATATTAGCTGTTCTCAAGCTAGCTTGTACTGATATATCTCTCAATATTATCACAATGATGGTATCAAATATGGCATTTCTAGTTCTTCCACTGCTGGTCATATTTTTCTCCTACATGTTCATCCTCTATACCATCTTGAGAATGAACTCAGCTACAGGGAGACATAAGGCCTTTTCTACCTGCTCAGCACATCTGACTGTGGTAATTATATTTTATGGTACCATCTTCTTTATGTATGCCAAACCTAAGTCTCAAGAACTGCATGGAGAAAACAAGTTGCAAGCTTCTGACAAGCTCATTTCCCTGTTTTATGGTGTAGTGACTCCCATGCTAAATCCTATAATCTACAGCTTGAGGAATAAGGATGTAAAAGCGGCTGTAAAATATTTACTAAACCAAAAACCTATCCAGTAAGTGAGAGGGTAACAGGCAGGAAGGCCAGGGGTCTCCAAACAGGGGAAATAGCCTGCAAGTGTCAGACATTTTTATCTCTCTTAAGCGGCAGGAGGAAACAAACTAGGGATATTTTTTTCCTTCTCTACACAAATTTAAAAGGAGGTTTCTCTTAAAATACTGTGTTGCCATAATGACACCTGGTTTCACCTGAAGTTAACTATTCTCAAACCTTGAGATAACCAATGCATTTTTCTTATGGAAATGTTTGTCTTAAGCTATGCTAACGTACTATACATTTACCCCAAACTCTGTCTTCAAGTCTGTTCTGCCTCAAGTCTCAGAACCTACTTGACAAACCAGTATGTTATACTCAGATATTGTTCTCCTAATCTATGTAAACTAAACTATTTGTATGGTAATCTGTCCATCTACAAGATTCAAGTTAATCATTTTATGGCCCAGGATGAACCATTAGGTGCCAAGATTATCCCAAAATACATCTTATGAGTGAGGGACCTAGTGCCATTCTGAGTTTTAAGACATTCCTTTCTTTCATTAACAGACTGCTAGTGACTATATATGGAGAAGGCAATGGCACCCCACTCCAGTACTCTTGCCTGGAAAATCCCATGGACAGAGGAGCCTGGTAGGCTGCAGTCCATGGGGTCGTTAAGAGTTGGACATGACTGAGCGACTTCACTTTCACTTTTCACTTTTGTGCATTGGAGAAGGAAATGGCAACCCACTCCAATGTTCTTGCCTGGATAATCCCAGGGACAGGGGAGCCTGATGGGCTGACGTCTATGGGGTCGCACAGAGTCAGACACAACTGAAGTGACTCAGCAGTAGCAGTAGTGACTATATAACATCCAGCTGAAGACTAGCAGGGGGGGTACTCTTTCTGACCCCTTCTGATGCCTGTCAGAAGCTTTCTTTATCTCCTTTATACTTTAATAAAATGTCATTACACAAAGCTCTGAACGATAAAGCCTCATCTCTGGTCCCGGATTAAATTATTCTCCTTCAGAGGCCAAGAATCCCGGCCATCTTTTCATTCAGCAACAACCTTTCATAAGTATTTCAAGAAATGTAGATCTTTGTGCAATAGACACAAAGATGGACTTCTAGGTAAATAAGTATAACATTTTGGGGGGAAACCATGGTTTAGGAGAGATTTTTATTCTTCTCTTTAATGACCTTACTTTGCTAGAATTACTCAAAACTATAGATTGCAACCACCCTGGCATCCAGTGTTTTCAGATTTCACAAGTACCATCAGTTCAGTTCAGTCACTCAGTCGTGTCCGACTCTTTGTGACCCCATGAACCGAGCATGCCAGGCCTCCCTGTCCATCACCAACTCCTGGAGATCACCCAAAACCATGTCCATCGAGTCATTGATGCCATCCAACCGCCTCATCCTCTGTCGTCCCCTTCTCCTCCTGCCCTCAATCTTTCCCAGCATCAGGGTCTTTTAAAATTAGTCAGCTCTTTGCAGGTGGCCAAAGTATTGGAGTTTCAGCTTCAACATTAGTCCTTCCAAAGAACACCCAGGACTGAACTCCTTTAGGATGGACTGGTTGGATCTCCTTGCAGTCCAAGGGACTCTCAAGAGCCTTCTCCAAAACCACAGTTCAGAAGCATCAATTCTTCGGCACTCAGCTTTCTTTACGGATCAACTCTCACATCCATACATGACTACTGGAAAAACCATAGCCTTGACTAGATGGACCTTTGTTGACAAAATAATGTCTCTGTTTTTAATACACTGTCTAGGTTGGTCATAACTTTCCTTCCAAGGAGTAATCGTCTTTTAATTTCCTGGCTGCAATACCATCTGCAGTGGTTTTGGAGCACCTCAAAATAAATTCAGCCACTGTTTCCCCATCTATTTGCCATGAAGTGATGGGACCGGATGCCATGATCTTAGTTTCTGAGTGTTGAGCTTTAAGCCAACTTTTTCACTCTTTCTTTCACTTTCATCAAGAGGCTCTTTAGTTCTTCTTCACTTTCTGCCATAAGGATGGTGTCATCTGCATATCTGAGGTTATTATTTCTCCCAGCAATCTTGACTCCAGCTTGTGCTTCCTCCAACCCAGCGTTTCTCATGTTGTACTCTGCATATAAATTGAATAAGCAGGGTGACAATATATAGTCTTGATGTACTCCTTTTCCTATTTGGAACCAGTCTGTTGTTCCATGTCCAGTTTTATTGCTTTCTGATCTGCATACAGGTCTCTCAAAAGGCAGGACAGGTGGTCTGGTATTCCCATCTCTTTCAGACTTTCCAGTTTATTGTGATCCATGCAGTCAATAAAGCAGAAATAGATGTTTTTCTGGAACTCTCTTACTTTTTTGATCAGCCAACAGATGTTGGCAATTTGATCTATGGTTCCTCTGCCTTTTCTAGAACCAGCTTGAACACATGGAAGTTCATGGTTCATGTATTGCTGAAGCCTGGCTTGGAGAATTTTGAGCATTACTTTCCTAGCGTGTGAGATAAGTGCAATTGTGTGGTAGTTTCAGCATTCTTTGGCATTGCCTTTTTTTGGAATTGGAATGAAAACCAATCTTTTCCAATCCTGTGGCCACTGCTGAGTTTTCCAAACTTGCTGAAATATTGAGAGCATCACTTTCACAGCATCATCCTTTAGAATTTGAAACAGCTCAACTGGGATTCCATCACCTCCACTAGCTTTGTTCATAGTGATGCTTCCTAAGATCCACTTGACTTCACATTCCATGATGTCTGGCTCTAGGTGAGTGATCACACCATTGTGATTATCTGGGTTGTGATGATCTTTTTTGTACAGTTCTTCTGTGTATTCCTGCCATTTATTCTTAATGTCTTTCGCTTCTGTTAGATCCATAGCATTTCTGTCCTTTATTGAGCCCATCTTTGCATGAAACGTTCCCTTGGTATCTCTGATTTTCTTGAAGAGATCTTTAGTCTTTCCCATTCTATTGTTTTCTTATATTTCTTTGCATTGATCACTGAAGAAGGCTTTCTTATCTCTCCTTGCTATTCTTTGGAACTCTGCATTCAAATGGGTATTTCTTTTCTTTTCTCCTTTGCCGTTTGCCTCTCTTCACAGCTATTTGTAAGGCCTCTTCAGACAACCATTTTGCCTTTTTGCACTTCTTTTTCTTGGGGATGGTCTTGATCCCTGCCTCCTGTACAATGTCATGAACCTCCATCTGTAGTTCATCAGGCACTGTATCTATCAGATCTAGTTCCTTAAATCTATTTCTCACTTTTACTGTATAATCATAAGGGATTTGATTTAGGTCATACCTGAATGGTCTAGTGATTTTCCCCACTTTCTTCAATTTTAGTCTTAATTTGGCAATAAGGAGGTCATGATCTGAGCCACAGTCAGCTTCTGGTTTTGTTTTTGCTGATTGTATAGACCTTCTCCATCTTCGGCTTTAAAGAATACAATCAATCTGATTTCAGTGTTGACCATCTGGTGATGTCCATGTGTAGAGTCTTCTCTTGTGTTGTTGGAAGAAGGTGTTTGCTGTGACCAGTGCGTTTCTTGGCAGAACTCTATTAGCTTTTGCCCTGCTTCATTCTGTACTCCAAGGCCAAATTTGCCTGTTACTCTAGGTGTTTCTTGACTTCCTACTTTTGCATTCCAGTCCTCTATAATGAAACGGACATCTTTTTTGGGGTGTTAGTTTAGAAGGTCTTGTAGGTCTTCATAGAACCATTCAACTTCAGCTTCTTCAGCATTATTTGTCGGGGCATAAACTTGGAATAACATGATATTGAAAGGTTTGCCTTGGAAACGAACAGAGATCATTCTGTCGTTTTTGAGATTGCATCCAAATACTGCAGTTTGGACTGTTTTGTTGACTATGATGGCTACTCCATTTCTTCTAAGGGATTCCTGCCCACAGCAGTAGACACAATGGTCATCTGAGTTAAATTCACCCGTTCTAGTCCATTTTAGTTCGTTGATTCCTAGAATGTCGATGTTCACTCTTGTCATCTCCTGTTTGACCACTTCCAATTTGCCTTGATTTATGGACCTAACATTCCAGGTTCCTATGCAATATTGCTCTTTACAGCATCGGACCTTGTGTCTATCACCAGTCACATCCACAACTGGGTACTGGTTTTGCTTTGGCTCCATGCCTTCATTCTTTCTGGAGTTATTTCTTCACTGATCTCCAGTAGCTTATTTAGGCATCTACCAACTTGGGGAGTTCATCTTTCAGTGTCCTATCTTTTTGCCTTTTCATACTGTTCATGGGGTTCTCAAGGCAAGAATACTGAAGTGGTTTGTCATTCTCTTCTCCAGTGGCCCACATTCTGTCAGACCTCTCCACCATGACCCGTCCATCTTGGGTGGCCTCACGTGGCATGGCTTAGTTTCACTGAGTTAGACAAGGCTGTGGTCTGTGTGATCAGATTGGCTGGTTGTCTGTGATTGTGGTTTCAGTAAGTCTACCCTCTGATGCCCTCTCTCTGCACCTACAGTCTTACTTGGGTTTCTCTTACCTTGGACGTGGGGTATCTCCTCTCAGCTGCAGCTCTTGACCTGGGACAGGGGTAGCTCCTGGGCCATGCAGCCTCCGCTCCTACAAGATCCAAGTACCATGGATGTCAAAATGTCATCCCTGGTAAAATCCAAAGTGAGTGTTTCTGGTGTCCTACTTTTATTATTTGGAAGAGTTTAAGATGAATTGATATTCATTCTTCTCTAAATATTTGGTAGAATTCACCCATGAAGATATCTGGTCCTGGACTTTCCTTTGGGGACTTTCTACTGAGTGCTTCTTCCATCTCTTTTTTGTTATTAGTCTATTTAGGCTTTATATTTCTTATTGATACAGTCTTGGTAAGATGTATGTTTCTAGGGTTTTCATTTTTTCCAAAGCTGCCAGATTGTTGGCATATAATTGTTCATACCAATTACAATCTGGTAAAGTCTTCTCTTTCATTTCAAAATTTATTTGAATCTTCTCTTTCTCTTAATCCAGCTAAGGGTTTTCAATTTTGTTTATCTTTTCAGAAAGATGACTTTTATATTTTTCAGTTTTAAAAATTATTTTTCTGTTCTCTGATTCATTTCTACTGTATGTTTATTATTTTCTTCCTTCTGCTAAGTTGTGTTTGGCTTGTTCTTTTTCTGGTTCCTTGTGGTGTAAATTTAGGTTGTTTATTTGAGAAGTTTTTATTTTTCAATGTGGTGTTGATCACTATAAACTTCCCTTTTAATATTACTTTCAGTTCAGTTCAGTTCAGTCACTCAGTCGTGTCTGACTCTTGCAACCCCATGAATTGCAGCACGCCAGGCCTCCCTGTCCATCACCATCTCCCAGAGTTAACTCAAACTCACGTCCATTGAGTCAGTGATGCCATCCAGCCATCTCATCCTCTGTCATCCCCTTCTCCTCCTGCCCCCAATCCCTCCCAGCATCAGGGTCTTTTCCAATGAGTCAACTCTCTGCATGAGGTGGCCAAAGTACTGGAGTTTCAGCTTTAGCATCATTCCTTCCAAAGAACACCCAGGGCTGAGCTCCTTCAGAATGGACTGGTTGGATCTCCTTGAAGTCCAAGGGACTCTCAAGAGTCTTCTCCAACACCACAGTTCAAAAACATCAATTCTCCGGCACTCAGCTTTCTTCACAGTCCAACTTTCACATCCATACATGACTACTGGAAAATCCATAGCCTTGACTAGACGGACCTTTGTTGGCAAAGTAATGTCTCTGCTTTTCAATATGCTATCTAGGTTGGTCATAACTTTTCTTCTAAGGAGTAAGCATCTTTTAATTTCATGGCTGCAGTCACCATCTCCGATGATTTTGGAGCCCCCCAAAATAAAGTCTGACACTGTTTCCACTGTTTCCCCATCTATTTGCCATGAAGTGATGGGACCAGATGCCATGGTCTTAGTTTTCTGAATGTTGGGCTTTAAACAACTTTTTCATTCTCCTCTTTTACTTTCATCATAATGCATCCCATATTTTTTGTATTGTGTTTTTGTTTGTCTTGATATCTTCTTTTATTCATAATTTTCTTTTTTTCTTGAGAAAATAGTTGTTTAAGAATGCATTGTTTCTATATGTTTGTGAGCTTTCCATTTTCTTTCAATAATTTAGTTCTAGTTACAGTCCACTGTGATGAGCAAAGGATGCTTAAAATGATTTTAATCACCTTAAGTTTGTTAAGACTTGTTTTCTGACCTATACTGGAGGATGTTCCATATGGATTTAATAAGAATGAATAGTCTGTTGACTGGAATGTTCTATACGTGTCTGTTTGGTTCATTTGGTGATAGTGATTTTAAGCCTGCTGCTTCCTTTTTGATTTTCTAAATACTATTCATTTAGAGAGTGGGGTATGGATGTTTCCTACTATTATTGTATTGCTATCAATTTCTTCCATTAGATCTGTCACCATTTGCTTTGTATACTTAGGTACTTTGACATTGGGTACATATATATTTATAATTGTTATATTTTCCTGACAAATTGACACTTTAATCATTATACAATGACTTTTGTTATCTCTTATGATAATTTTTGACTTAAAGTGTATTTTTCTAATATAAATATAGCTACCTCTCTCTTTGGTTATCATTTGCTTGGAATGCCTTTCCTCACCCCTTCACTTTCAGCCTTTTCATGTCGTTAAATATAAAGTGAATCTCTTGTAGGTGACATATACTTGAGTCTTATTTTTAAAATTCATTCAGCTACTCTTTTTTTTTTTTGTTTATGAAGTTTAGTGTATTTACATTCAAAGTAATTATTGATAGCATGGTAAGGAGTTACCATTGTTATTTTTAAAAATTATTTTCTGTCTGTTTTGTAGCTCTCTTATTTATGTCTTGTCTTTCTTTGTGGTTTTATGTAATTTTTACAGTTGTATTCTTTGATTCTTTTCTGGTCTCTTTTGTGTATCTACTATATCTTTTATTTTTACCATAAGATTTGTATCAACATTTAAAAATTATAGCAGTCCCTTTTAATTTCATAAGAACTTAAGACAATTGTGTGCAGAAATTTTGCATGTTACTTCCCTTTTATATAATTGATGTCAGATTTTACTTATTTTTGTATTGTGTTTTTATTTAAAAATATCAGTGGTTACAGTTATCCTGCTACTTTAGTCTTTTAATTGATATGCTAGTACTAAAAGTGACTTACATGCCACCATTACAGTATATAATAATCTATGATATATATACTGTAGATATACTATATGCTGCATATATTTATTCTTAGCAGTAAGATTCTTATAACCATTCTTCTTGAATGGTTTCTGTTTCTGTACTGAATTTTTCATTTTGTTCATGTATCATTTTCCTGCTTTCATTTGGTTGTCTGCAGCTCATTGAGCTTTTTTAAGATATTTTTTTGGAATTCTTTGTCAAATAGTTCTTGGATCTATTTTTTTTTTTTTTTTTTTAGAGTCGGTTCCTGAAGCTTTATTGCTTTCCTTGGATGTATCATTTTTGCCTGATTCTTCATTATTCTTGTATTTGTTTTTGTGCATTTGGAGGAGCATGTCCCCTCTTCCAGTCTTTACAGATGATTTTGGCAGGTATTAACCCTCTCCTGTTGGATTCTTAGACAGCCAGTACTACCTCCAAGATTGCAGTTAAGTGAGCCTGGAGCTAGGTCACAGGGCTGCATCTCTATCTGTAGTAGGGTCTATGGTTGATATCATGTCTGATGCCCTTTTTAATAGGGGTATCAGTGGGTATAATTCATCCTGGATAGATGTTACTATTTCAAAGACCATGATCAAGTTGAGATGGTGCTTGATCATGGGACTGCTTCAAAGTTTTCAGTCAGGACTATGGCTTGGGAACCTATTACTGGGTTAGTTTAAGTGTGGCTACTGCTAAATCCATATAAGGTCAGAGCTGGTGACAAAACCAAGGACAAGCAGGACTACAGCCAGGTGTGCAGGAGGATAAGGCAACATCTGTGTCTGCAATTGGTGGGCCTGCTACTGAGGTGTTGGCCTGCTTTCTCAAACTTCGTTCTTCAGTCTGTCTCCACTGGTGTGTAGTACCCTTATAAATTAGATCCCGCAGCTCCCACCAAGGCACTTTTATGTATAGATGATTGTCAAATCTGTGATTCTCCTGCAGAACTAGGGCTGGGGGCTTCGTATTATGCCATCTTGCTGGCATAATGTCATTCTCTCATTTTAAGAATTTTGGAAACTATTTCAGTATCTAGGAAAAACTCTTGAAGAGGGAACATGAAAAAACAGGAAGAAGACAATATGATATAAATTAACAAATTAACATAATGAGTAAAAGATGTGTGTTTTACTTACTTGATTTCAATAAGATACTGCTGTAAAACACACAGAAGAGAAATCTGAGATGTGACTATAGATTTGGATTCATCAGTTTATGGGTGATTCATTGAAACAACAAGAATGGATAAATTTGCCATATGAGATAATACTAGAATCAGGTGGTGACCATTTTGTGGAGGGATATTCATGTCAGGTCAATATGTTTTCATTTTAGATGGAAGGCCAAAGTAACTTTTGAATTGTTGTTCAGTCGTTCAACTGTCTCCAACTCTTTTTGACCCCATGAACTGCAGCATGCTAGCCTTTCCTGTCCTTCACCATCTCCCAGAGTTTGTTCAAACTCATGTCCATTGAGTCAGTGATGGCATCCAACCATCTCATCATATTACTCCCTTCTCCTCCTGCCTTCAATCTTTCCCAGCATCAGGTTCTTTCCCAATCAGTTAGCTCTTTACACAAGGTGCCCCCCCCCCAAAAAAAAATAAAGTATTTCATCATTTCCATATTTTCCCCATCTATTTGCCATGAAGTAATGGGAAGAAACACAAGCTGGAATCAAGATTGCCAGGAGAAATATCAATAACCTCAGATATGCAGATGACACCACCTTTATGGCAGAAAGTGAAGAGCAACTAAAAAGCCTCTTGATGAAAGTAAAAGAGGAGAGTGAAAAAGTTGGCTTAAAGCTCAACATTCAGAAAACAAAGATCAGGGCATCTGGTCCCATCACTTCATGGGAAATAGATGGGGAAACAGTGGAAACAGTGTCAGACTTTATTTTTTGGGGCTCCAAAATCACTGCAAATGGTGACTGCAGCCATGAAATTAAAAGACGCTTACTCCTTGGAAGAAAAGTTATGACCAACCTAGATAACATATTCAAAAGCAGAGACATTATTTTGTCAACTAAGCTCCGTCTAGTCAAGGCTATGGTTTTTCCTGTGGTCATGTATGGATGTGAGAGTTGGACTGTGAAGAAAGCTGAGCGCTGAAGAATTGATGCTTTTGAACTGTGGTGTTGGAGAAGACTCTTGAGAGTCCCTTGGACTGCAAGGAGATCCAACCAGTCCATTCTGAACGAGATCAACCCTGGGATTTCTTTGGAAAGAATGATGCTAAAGCTGGAACTCCAGTATTTTGGCCACCTCATGCGAAGAGTTGACTCATTGGAAAAGACTCTGATGCTGGGAGGGATTGGGGGCAGAAGGAGAAGGGGACGACAGTGGATGAGATGGCTGTATGGCATCACTGACTTGATGAACGTGAATCTGAGTGAACTCCGGGAGTTGGTGATGGACAGGGAGGCCTGGTGTGCTGCGATTCATGGGGTGGCAAAGAGTCGGACCCGACTGAGCGACTGAACTGAACTGAATGGGACTGGATGGCATGATCTTTATTTTTGGAATGTTGAGTTTTAAGCCAGGTTTTTCACGCTCCTCTTTCACTTTCATCAAGAGGCTCTTTAGAACCTTTTTATTTTCTGCTATTAGAGTGGTATCTTCTGCATATCTCAGTTTATTGATATTTCTCCCACCAATCTTGATTCCAGCTTATGATTCATCCAGCCTGGCATTTACATGATTTACTCTGCATGTAAGTTAAATAAGCAGGGTGACAATATACAGTCTTGTACTCCTTTCCCAGTTTTGAACCTGTCAGTTGTTTCATGTCTAAGTTCTAACTGTTGCTTCTTGACTCACATACAGGTTTCTCAGGAGACATGTAAGGTGGTCTTTTGCTCCCATATCTTTAAGAATTTTCCACAGTTTGGTGTGAACTATGCAGTAAAAGGCTTCAGCGTAGTCAATGAAGTGGAGGTAGATGTTTTTCTGGAACTCCCTTTCTTAGTCTATGATGAAAAAAAAAAAAGTTGGCAATTTGATCTCTGGTTCCTCTGCTTTTTCTCAATTCAGCTTGTACATCTAGAATTTCTCAGGCCATATACTGCTGTGAAGCCTAGCTTGAAAGATTTTGAGCATTACCTTGTTAGCATGTGAAATGAGGGTGATTGTGTGGCATTTTGAACATTCTTTGGCATTGCCCTTATTTGGGATTGGAATGAAAACTAACCTTTTCCTGTCTTGTGACCACTGGTGAGTTTTCCAAATTTGCTGGCATATTTGAAGACCCATTAATTAGAAAGTAGATACACTGTATAGAATTAGGAAATATGCAGAGACTGTGAAACCACTTAGAATGTTTTTGTACCACCCAAGCTAAAAGGTTGTAAGAGCTAAGATCATGACAGTAGCAGAGAACAAATGGTATTATATGATCTTTAGGATAAAACAGATCTGTGTTCAAACCCCATCTCAGACACTAATGTTCATGATTACCATTATTTGGAAGAGTACAGGCACTCATATATCTGTTGAAATAACTGAACTATTTCTGTAAATTCTAAGAACTAATAACCTACTCTATAAACTCCAATTCTAATTCTAGTTCTGAAAATAAACTCGTTATACTGTCTCAAAGAATACAATAAGGATGAAAAGTAGAAAATATAGAAGAACATATTTTGGCTTCATATAAAAAAGTGTTTCTAACAGCTAATAACTAGATTCCCCAAGAAGCTGATGAGCTCTCCATAACTAGAGGTGTGTAAAAAAGAATGGATAAAAGCCCATTATGTATATTTTAGAGGATATTGAAGCATAAAGTGTAGAGATAGGTGCTTTTAATTCTGTGAGATCTGATTGTTGTGCTGACTGCCTTTAAACATTATTTGGTAGGTTAAAAACACCTTTCCTTTGAGGAAGATAGGATAAATTGCATATAATATTGGTATCCAGGAACTACATGTGAAAGCATACAAATAATTTGAACCAAGGTCTTTTGGTGATAATGGGAATATAACATGATTTGGTTGACAATATGTCTTAGAAGTTTGCCTGAAGAGAACTTTTACCTTGAAATTCTTAATTTCTTTGGATAGGTGAAGATGATGTACACATATTTTTATTATCTCATGCTTGTTATTCTTGAAGTTAATGATGTATATGTGTGATAAGGTTCTGCTCTCCAGTATTTCTAAATCTCTGCTGTGGTATTGAGGTCTTATAATTTTGAAAAATTGCCTGAATTTCTTTTCTGTAGTAATAAGAGTACAAACTGCCATCTATTTTGAGGGTAGGCTCATTCTTTCTTTGGGGAAGGACTACAATAAGAAGTGGTCCTTATTGTGATGAATGAAGCACAAGCTGGAATCAAGATTGCCAGGAGAAATATCAATAACCTCAGATAAGCAGATGTGAAGAGAAACTTATGGCAGAAAGTGAAGAGAAACTAAACAGCCTCTTGATTAAAGTGAAAGAAGAGAGTGAAGAGGCTGGCTTGAAACTCAACGTTCAAAAAATGAAGATAATGGCATCCGGTCCCATCACTTCATGGCAAGTAGATGGGGAAACAATGGAAACAGTGTCAGACTTTATTAGGGGGGCTCCAAAATCACCGTAAATGGTGAAATGAAAACCTAGACTGCATAACCAAACGAGTTCAGTTCAGTTCAGTTGCTCAGTTGTGTCTGACTCTTTGAAACCCCATGAATCGCAGCATGCCAGGCTTCCCTGTCCATCACCAACTCCCGGAGTTCACTCAGACTCACGTCCATCGAGTCCGTGATGCCATCCAGCTATCTCATCCTCGATCGTCCCCTTCTCCTCCTGCCCCCAACCCCTCCCAGCATTAGAGTCTTTTCCAATGAGTCAACTCTTCGCATGAGGTGCCCAAAGTACTGGAGTTTCAGCTTTAGCATCATTCCTTCCAAAGAAATCCCAGGGCTGATCTTCAAAATGGACTGGTTGGATCTCCTTGCAGTCTAAGGGACTCTCAAGAGTCTTCTCCAACACCACAGTTCAAAAGCATCAATTCTTTAGCGCTCAGCCTTCTTCACAGTCCAACTCTCACATCCATACATGACTACTGGAAAAACCATAGCCTTGACTAGATGGACCTTAGTTGGTGAAGAAATGTCTCTGCTTTTGAATATGCTATTTAGGTTGGTCATAACTTTTCATCAAGGAGTAAGCGTCGTTTAATTTTATGGCTGCTGTCACCATCTGCAGTGATTTTTGGAGCCCCCCAAAATAAAGTCTGACACTGTTTCCACTGTTTCCTCATCTATTTTCCATGAAGAGATGGGACCAGATGCCCTGATCTTTGTTTTCTGAATGTTGAGCTTTAAGCCAACTTTTTCACTTTCCTCTTTCATTTTCATCAAGAGGCTTTTTAGTTCCTCTTCACTTTCTGCCATAAGGGTGGTGTCATCTGCATATCTGAGGTTATTGATATTTCTCCCGGCAATCTTGATTCCAGCTTGTTTTTCTTCCAGCCCAGCATTTGTCACGGTGTACTCTGCATATAAGTTAAATAAGCAGGGTGACAATATACAGCCTTGACGTACTCCTTTTCCTATTTGGAACCAGTCTGTTGTTCCATGTCCAGTTCTAACTGTTGCTTCCCGACCTGCATATAGGTTTCTCAAGAGGCAGGTTAGGTGCTCTGGTATTCCCATCTCTTTCAGAATTTTCCACAGTTTATTATGATCCACACAGTCAAAGCCTTTGGCATAGTCAATAAAGCAGAAATAGATGTTTTTCTGGAATTCTCTTGCTTTTTTGATGATTCAGCAGAAGTTGGCAATTTGATCTATGGTTTCTCTGCCTTTTCTAAAACCAGCTTGAACATCAGGAAGTTCACGTATTGCTGGAGCCTGGCTTGGAGAATTTTGAGCATTACTTTACTAGCATGTGAGATGAGTGCAATTGTGCGGTAGTTTGAGCATTCTTTGGCATTGCCTTTCTTTGGGATTAGAATGAAAGCTGACCTTTTCCAGTCCTGTGGCCACTGCTGAGTTTTCCAAATTTGCTGGCCTATTGAGTGCAGCACTTTCACAGCATCATCTTTCAGGATTTGAAATAGCTCTACTGGAATTCCATCACCTCCACTAGCTTTGTTCATAGTGATGCTTTCTAAGGCCCACTTGACTTCCCATACCAGGATGTCTGGCTCTAGGTGAGTGATCATACCATCGTGACTCTCTTGGTCGTGAAGATCTTTCTTGTACAGTTCTTCCGTGTATTCTTGCCACCTCTTCTTAATATCTTCTGCTTCTGTTAGGTCCATAGCATTTCTGTCCTTTATTGAGCCCATCTTTGCATGAAATGTTCCCTTGGTATCTCTAGTTTTCTTGAAGAGATCTCTAGTCTTTGCCATTCTGCTGTTTTCCTCTATTTCTTTGCATTGATGGCTGAAGAAGACTTTCTTATCTCTTCTTGCTATTCTTTGGAACTCTGCATTCAGATGCTGATATCTTTCCTTTTCTCCTTTGCTTTTCACTTCTCTTCTTTTCACAGCTATTTGTAAGGCCTCCTCAGACAGCCATTTCGCTTTTTTGCATTTCTTTTTCCATGGGGATAGTCTTGATCCCTGTCTCCTGTACAATGTGACGAACCTCCGTCCATAGTTCATCAGGCACTCTATCTATCAGATCTATTCCTTTAAATCTATTTCTCACTTCCTCTGTATAATCATAAGGGATAGAGCTTCTCCATCTTTGTCTACAAAGAATATAATGAATCTGATTTCGGTGTTGACCATCTGGTGATGTCCATGTGTAGAGTCTTCTCTTGTGTTGTTGGAAGAGGGTGTTTGCTATGACCAGTGCATTTTCTTGGCAAAACTTCATTAGTCTTTGCCCTGCGGGTGCAGGAGGGGCTAGAGGAGCTATTCCACATTCAAGATCAGGAAGGGCGGTGGTGAGCAGATACCCTTCATCCAAGGTAAGGAGCAGTGGCTGTGCTTTGCCAGAGCAGATGTGAAGAGATACCCCACGTCCAAGGTAAGAGAAACCCAAGTAACATGGTAGATGTTGCAAGAGGGCATCAGAGGGCAGACACACTGAAACCATACTCACAGAATGCTAGTCAATATAATCACACTAGGACCACAGCCTTGTCTAACTCAGTGAAACTAGGCCATACCCATGGGTCCACCCAAGACAGGCAGGTCATGGTGGAGAGATCTGACAGAACGTGGTCCACTGGAGAAGGGAATGGCAAACCACTTCAGTATTCTTGCCTTGAGAACCCCATGAACAGTATGAAAAGGCAAAATGATAGGATACTGATCGTGGAACTCCCCAGGTCAGTAGGTGCCCAATATGCTACTGGAGATCAGTGGAGAAATAACTCCAGAAAGAATGAAGGGATGGAGCCAAAGCAAAACCAACACCCAGCTGTGGATGTGACTGGTGATAGAAGCAAGGTCCGATGCTGTAAAGAGCAATACTGCATAGGAACCTGGAATGTCAGGTCCATGAATCAAGGCAAATTGGAAGTGGTCAAACAGGAGATGGCAAGCGTGATTGTCAACATTCTAGGAATCAACAGACTAAAATGGACTGGAATGGGTGAATTTAACTCAGATGACCATTATATCTTCTACTGCCAGCAGGAATCCCTTAGAAGAAATGGAGTAGCCATCATGGTCAACAAAAGAGTCCAAAATGCAGTACTTGGATGCAATCTCAAAAATGACAGAATGATCTCTGTTCATTTCCAAGGCAAACCTTTCACTATCACAGTAATCCAAGTCTATGCCCCAACCAGTAACTCTGAAGAAGCTGAAGTTGAATGGTTCCATGAAGACCTATAAGACCTTTTAGAACTAGCACCCAAAAAAGATGTCCTTTTCATTATAGGGGACTGGAATGCTAAAGTAGGAAGTCAAGAAACACCTGGAGTAACAGGCAAATTTGGCCTTGGAATGCGGAATGAAGCAGGGCAAAAGTTGAATGGTTCTATGAAGACCTACAAGACCGTTTAGAACTAACACCCAAAAAAGATGTCCTTTTCATTATAGGGGACTGGAATGCTAAAGTAGGAAGTCAAGAAACACCTGGAGTAAGCAGAGACATTACTTTGCTGACAAAGGTCTGTCTAGTCAAAGCTATGGTTTTTCCAGTTGCCATGTATAGATGTGAGAGTTAGACTATAAAGAAAGCTGAGTGCCTCAGAATTGATGCTTTTGAACTGTGGTGTTGGAGAAGACTCTTTGAGTCCCTTGGACTGCAAGGAGATGAAACCAATCAATCCTAAAGGAAATCAGTCCTGAATATTCATTGAAGGAATGATGCTGAAGCGGAAACTCCAGTACTTTGGCCACCTGATGGGAAGAACTGACTCATTGGAAAAGACCCTGATGCTGGGAAAGATTGAAAGCGGGAGGAGAAGGGGACGACAGAGGATGAGATGGTTGAATGGCATCGCTGACTTAATGGACCTTAGTTTGAGCAAGCTCCGAAGTTGGCGATGGACTGGGAAGCTTGGCGTGCTGCAGTGCATGGGGTCGCAAAGAGTTGGACACAACTGAGCGACTGAATTGAACTGAACAATAGGAAGTGCTTTAAGTCATATACCCCATTTTTTTTGAGTTAAGCCTAGTGCTTGTAGTAGAAGGAAGTAAATAGACCTCCGAACAAAGAATTAAAGAGAAAAGCGTTTAAAGATTCCACTTTGAGGAAGAATGGCGAGTAGCATGTCTGTTACTTTCACTGTAAGCACTTTTGCCATAGATATCTCTGCTGCAAGAATTTCTACCCAAATATATTTTGCTGCCTAACTAATTGGCCATAAGGCAGTGTTACTATGAAAGATGAAGTGACTTGTTCACACTTTTTTATTTGAAAGTTTGATTTCAATTAGTTGAAATGCACTAACATTTCTTCTAGTTAGCAATATTATTAAGGGCTTTATTCAGCTGACAAATGATGGTAATTTGCTTTTGCTTCAAGAATTGGTTTCTTAGTTTGAAAAATGTTACATTAGGTAAAAAGAGGCTGATGGTCTCAATGGCACTGGTTTGAACCCATATTTCCTATAGAACTTTGCATCATCTGTCAACAGCTGTGAAAATGTAAAAAAAAAAAAAGCAATCTAGAGATTTCCCCAAAACAATACAAAGTACAGTTACAAGTATGCATACTAGTATTTGGAAACTGATGCAATGCTGAACAGGAAATATATCAAGCAAAAAAGTGTATAAAATACTATGAATTAATGATTCAGAAGACAAATGTTCAGGTACAAGTCACAAAATAAAATATTTTATTTTCATAGTATCACCATGACTATGCACACATTTTAAATACATTAAAATATTTTGTATTTTGCAATCAGTCAGTTCAGTCTCTCAGTCGTGTCCGACTCTTTGCGACCCCATGAATCACAGCACGCTAGGCCTCCCTGTCCATCACCAACTCCCGGAGTTCACTCAAACTCATGTCTGTCAAGTCGGTGATGCCATCCAGCCATCTCATCCTCTGTCATCCCCTTCTCCTGCCCCCAGTCCCTCTCAGCATCAGGGTCTTTTCCAATAAAATCCTTTAAATTTTGTCATTCATCTTTGTGTGGTATGTTTATGTACTTTTTGATGTTTCTCTTTTTTTAAATTTTATTTTACCTTTTATGGCAAATTTGCCTTATGGCCAATTGGCTATGCAGCAAAAATGTTGTGGCAAAAATGTCTATGACGAAGATGGTTATAACAAAAGTATCTAGAACCATCTAGAAGATATGAGAAGCAGTGATATTCTATATTAAATTCTTTTTTTTTTTTTTACGGCGTCACTTAATTTTGTTCTCAAGTTCAATTGTTTATTAAACATGACAGTTTCTTGAACATGTATGTGTTTTATTCACTCTTTGGGGGGCAAAATGGACTGTGGACAGCTTGAATACAATGGAGAAATAGTTATAAGATTATAGTAGAAAATGTTAGAGAAGTACAATAGAGCATTCTGGGGAAAAATCATCAAGAAATAGCAACGTGTGTGCATTAATGCAATATAAAGATTATATTATTGAAATTCGGTAACTAAAAGAAGAGGTAATTCCTGAATGCTAGAGAAATTGGGACTCCCAATGATTCCTAAAAATGAAAAATTTCTTTGGCAAAGAAAAAATGACAGAGCAAGACTGAGAAAGAGATGGAAACAGAGAATCAAAAATAACAGAAGGAGTGAGGAGCACATGCAGATCGTATTAGAAAAAAATTAGGGAAAATTAAAGCTGGGGACTAGTGAGGGAGAAAAAGTGGATGAGGTAAGGTAAAAGAATGTATTAATCAGACTACACGTGGTTTTAAGCAATTAAAAAATCTATTCAAACTATTTATTAAAGGAAGTATATTAGTTCAAGCAACTGAGTAGTTTACCGAGTAGTCTGTAATTTTTTAGACCCAACTTTCCAGGAGTTAATGATGCCATCAAGCACAGTCTATTTCCTTCCCTCAGCTTACTTTCCTCTTGGGTGATTTGATTCTCAGTCTGACTCTCACATACTGACAAAGATGCATAGGAGAAAATCCAGGCTTGTCTTTAAAAATGTGTGACTCTTTTATGATACTCAGACAACATTCCAGCAATGAAGACTGATTAGCATGGCTTAGGCCACATGCTACCTTGAATGAATCACTGTGGCTAGGGAGGGTGTTCATTTTTCATTGACCCAAACTGTGTTTCATGATTATAATGCAATCCAGATAGTGTGGTCTGGACTACTCAGCAAAATATGCATTGAGATTGGGAGACAGTTGATTCCTTAACATGAAAAGAGACATTCTTTGACAAGATGAGGGGATGTTGGACAGACAAAAAGAGCAAATATTTCAAGGAGACTAAGAATGATGATAAGGAAGAGACAGAAGAAAAAGAAGGGTATGAATAGGAAGAAGGAAGTGGGAAGGGGACAGAGAGAAGGGACAGAGTGTTACAGAGAGTGAAAAATAGAGTGAGATACACAGAGAGACAGGTTTCCTAGGTGTCAAAGTGGTAAAGAATCCAGCTGCCAATTAAGGAGACACAAGAGATGTGCGTTTGATCTCTGAGCCGGGAGTAGGAAATGGCAACCCAATCCAGTATTCTTGCCTGGAAAATTCCATTGGCAGTGGAACCTGGTGGGCTACAGTTCATAGAGTTGGACACATTGAGTCCTTCTCCCAACACACACAACAGAGAGAGAGACAGAGAGAATGATATTCATCATTCTATCATGGTCTGTGTGGAACCAAGAGCTATTGATGCCTATAACTAGAAAGACTGCTGAAAAGATATTATATGGAAAGGTTTACAAGGATATATCAGTCAGTTCAGTTGCTCAGTTGTGTCCAACTCCTTGTGACCCCATGGAATGCAGCATGCCAGACTTCCCTGTCCATCACCAACTCCGAGAATTTGGTCAAACTTATGTCCATTGATTCGGTGATGCCATCCAACCATCTCATTCTCTGTCATCGCGTTCTCTTCCCACCTTCAAACTTTCCCAGCATCAGGGTGTTTTCCAAGGAGTCAGTTCTTCCCATCAGGTGGCCAAAGTATTGGAGCTTCACCTTCAGCATCAGTCCTTCCAATGAACTCTCAGGACTGATTTCCTTTAGGATGGACTGGTTGGATCTCCTTGCAGTCCAGGGGACTCTCAAGAGTCTTCTCCAACACCACAGTTCAAAAGCATCAATTCTTCAGCACTCAGCTTTCTTTATGGATCAACTCTCACATCCATACATGACTACTGGAAAAACCATAGCTTTGACTAGACGGACCTTTGTTGGCAAAGTAATGTCTCTACATTTTAATATGCTGTCTAGGTTGGTCATAGCTTTTCTTCTAAGGAGCAAGCATCTTTTAATTTCATCGATTCAGTCACCATCTGCAGTGATTTTGGAGCCCAAGAAAATAAAGTCTCTCACTGTTTCCATTGTTACCCCCATCTATTTGCCATGAAGTGATGGAATTTGATGCCTGAAATGCAGTAGTTGGGTGCAGTATCAAAAATGACAGAATGATTTCTGTTTGTTTCTAAGGCAAACCATTCAGTATCACAGTAATCCAAATCTATGCCCCAACCACTAATACCAAAGAAGCTGGAGTTGAATGGGCCTCTGAAGACAAGGATGTATACTGTTATGAAAATGAGAACTCCACATTTAGCTTTATATTAACAGTGCTCTTATTTTACTAAGTTCTGCAGGTTCATCTCTGAATACCAAAGTATATCTTTTCCCCAAACAATTCTTAAGCTCTTTCATTTTTTCCATGAGTTCAAGTGTCTACTCAAGATTTTATGCACAGCTTGTTTCACATCCTTATTACTCAGGATGTGGATGATGTGGTTCAACATTGGGGTTACCACTCCATAAGACAGCCCAATGATCTCATCGGATGTCTTTGTGTCCTTTGACTTGGATTTCATGTACATAAAAAGAGCTGAACAATAGAATAAAATGACCACAGTCAGGTGGGCTGAACAGATAGAAAAGACCTTTTATCTCCCTTCTGCAGATTTAATTAACAGGATGGAAGAGAGGATGAAGACATAGGAGATAAAAATTAACACCTGAAACAAGATGGCGGAGGAGTAGGTGGACATGGAATACATCTCTCTCCACAGATACATCAGGAAAACACCTTTAGACACAAAAGTGAATGCAGAACACCAGCTAAGAGTGGACAGGAGTACCTGACTAGCAGAAAATAATATATAGGCCCACACAAAACTCAGTAGGATAAAGGAACTAGGGGGGGAAATGGGAGTGTTAGTAGGACTGGACCTGGCTTCAGTGGGTAGGGAAATTGAAACAGGGGTCTGATCCCCACACAGGGGCAATTGTTTGAGTCAGAGGAGAAACATTTAAGGATAAGAGAGAAACAGCTGATCTGTGGCAGCCTAAATGGAATGAAAATCAGACAGTCCTTGCTGCAGCCATACATACCCTGGACAGTGCAGTGGCTGAGAGCTGGAGTTTAGGGATTGTGGAGCAGTCCCAGGGTGAGGGCTGCTGTTGATTGCAGAGAGACAGATAGAGGGGATGTGAGGGAGAATATTGTGTTGGGGAATGCCTGTGGAGGAAAGCCAGGCAGCCATGGAAGCAAGGTGATTATGCTAAGTCGTGCATGGGGGTGGAGCCATCACCATAGCCTCTCTCTCCTGACACGCCAGCATTAGCAGCTGAAAAATAGAGAGGCTGGCCCATAAAATAGAGAGGCTGCACTGAACTACTGAGTAGGACCCCATCCAGAGTGCTCTTTTTAAGTGACTGATGCACTGATCTACAGAGAAGGACCCCAGGCAAGGAAGTCCTCTAAGTGCCTGAACAGGTGGAGCTACAAAGACTGCCCAGAGGTCTTCTGATTACCAGCTACAAAAGGCTTGAAAAATGACCCTGGTGCAATCTCAAAAATGACAGAATGATCTCTGATCATTTCCAAGGAAAACCATTCAATATCACGGTAATCCAGGTCTATGCCCCAACCAGTAATGCTGAAGAAACTGAAGTTGAACCGTTCTAAAAAGACCTACAAGACATTCTAGAACTAACACCCCAAAACATGTCCTTTTTATTATAGGGGACTGGAATGCAAAAGTAGGAAATCAAGAAATACCTGGAGTAATAGGCAAATTCGGCCTTGGAGTACAGAATGAAGCAGGGCAAAGGCTAATAGAGTTTTGCCAAGAGAATGCAGTAGTCATAGCAAACACCCTCTTGCAACAACACAAGAGAAGACTCTACACATGGTCATCACCAGATGGTCAATACCAAAATCAGATTGATTATATTCTTTGCAGCAAAGATGGAGAAGCTCTATACAGTCAACAAAAACAAGACCAGGAGCTGACTGTGGTTCAGATCATGACCTCCTTATTGCCAAATTCAGACTGAAATTGAAGAAAGTAGGGAAAATCACTAGACCATTCAGGTTCGACCTTAATCAAACCCCTTGCTCCTCCATCCAAGGGATTTTCCAGGCAAGAGTACTGGAGTGGGGTGCCATTGCCTTCTGATTAGACAGTAAAAGTGAGAAATAGATTCAGGGAATTAGATCTGATAGAGTGCCTGAAGAACTGTGGATGGAGTTTCCTGACATTGTACAGGAGGCAGGGATCAAGACCATCCCCAAGAAAAAGAAGTGCAAAAAAGCAAAGTGGTTGACTGAGGAGGCCTTACAAACAGCTGTGAAAAGAAGACAGGCAAATGGCAAAGGAGAAAAGAAAAGAAATACCCATTTGAATGCAGAGTTCCAAAGAATAGCAAGGAGAGATGAGAAAGCCTTCCTCAGTGATCAATGCAAAGAAATATAAGAAAACAATAGAATGGGAAAGACTAAAGATCTCTTCAAGAAAATTAGAGATACCAAGGGAACATTTCATGCAAAGATGGGCTCAATAAAGGACAGAAATGCTATGGACCTAACAGAAGCAGAAGACATTAAGAAGAGAAGGCAAGAATGCACAGAAGAACTGTACAAAAAAGATCATCACAACCCAGATAATCACAATGGTGTGATCACTCACCTAGAGCCAGACATCATGGAATGTGAAGCCAAGCAGATCTTAGAAAGCATCACTATGAACAAAGCTAGTGGAGGTGATGGAATCCCAGTTGAGCTGTTTCAGTTTCTAAAGGATGATGCTGTGAAAGTGATGCTCTCAATATTTCAGCAAGTTTGGAAAACTCAGCAGTAGCCACAGGATTGGAAAAGCTCAGTTTTCATTCCAATTCCAAAAAAAAAGCAATGCCAAAGAATGCTGAAACTACCACACAATTGCACTCATCTCACACGCTAGGAAAATAATGCTCAAAATTCTCCAAGCCAGGCTTCAGCAATACATGAACCATGAACTCCCAGGTGTTCAAGCTGGTTTTAGAAAAGGCAGAGGAACCAGAGATCAAATTGCCAACATCCACTGGATCATGGAAAAAGCAAGAGATTTCCAGAAAAACATCTATTTCTGCTTTATTGACTATGCCAAAGCCTTTGACTGTGTGGATCACAACAAACTGGAAAATTCTGAAAGCGACGAGAATACCGGGACACCTGACCTGCCACTTGAGAAACCTGTATGCAGGTCAGGAAGCAACAGTTAGAACTGGACATGGAACAACAGACTGGTTCCAAATAGGGAAAGGAGTACATCAAAGCTGTATATTGTCACCCTGCTTATTTAACTTATATGCAGAGTACATCATGAGAAACGCTGGGTTGGAGGAAGCACAAGCTGGAATCAAAATTGCCGGGAGAAATATCAATAACCTCAGATATGCAGATGACACCACCCTTATGTCAGAAAGTGAAGAAGATCTAAAGAGCTTCTGATGAAAGTGAAAGAGGAGAGTGAAAAAGTTGGCTTAAAACTCAACATTCAGAAAACTAAGATCATGGCATCCAGTCCCATCACTTCATGGCAAATAGTTGGGGAAACAGTGGAAATAATGACAGACTACATTTTAAGGCTCCAAAATCTGCAGATGGTGACTGCAGCCAGGAAATTAAAAGAAAATTGCCCCTTGGAAGAAAAGTTATGACCAACCTAGACAGCACATTAAAAAGCAGAGACATTACTTTGCCAACTAAGGTCCATCTAGTCAAGTTTATGGTTTTTCCAGTAGTCATGTATGGGTGTGAGATTGGGACCATAAAGAAAGCTGAGTGCCGAAGAGTTGATGCTTTTCAACACTGGTGTTGGAGAAGACTCTTAGAGTCCCTTGGACCATAAGGAAATCCAATCAGTCCATCCTAAAGGAAATCAGTCCTGAATATTCATTGGAAGGACTGATGCTGAAGCATAAACTCCAGTACTTTGGCCACCTGATGGGAAGAACCAACTCATTTGAAAAGACCCTGATTCTGGGAAAGATTGAAGGTGGCAGGAGAAGGGGAAGAGAAAGGATGAGATGTGGATGGCATCACCAACTCGATGGACATGAATTTAAGCAAGCTCCAAAGTTGGTGATGGACTAGGAAGGCTGGCATGCTGCAGTCCAAAGGGTCATAAAGAGTTGGACATGACTGTGTGACTGAACTGAACTGAATTGAGTGCCATAACTCCTGTGGCAGTGGCAGTCTGTCTCCCTGCTCACTTAACACTGCGAGGGCCCCTGCAAGACAAGCAGTTGGGCTACCTTCACGCTCAACTCTCACTGGAGCAGAGCTGCCACAGGCAAAAAAAAGTCTTACTCCATGTGCATAGGGTTGCTTCCTTAGTGTCCAACTCGCTGTCACTCTGTCGATGGTGGTCTGCTAGGCCTCTCTGCAGGGAGGGGGGTTCTCCAGGGAAGAATACTGAAGTGTATTGGCCAATACTGGTTGCTATACTCTTCTAGAGCACAATATTTCCTGCTGCCCTAGCTGCCAACTCCCAGGTACTCCAACTGAGTACCTGATGCTTCCAGAACTCCTGCGACTCAAGAAGCTGCACCACCTCCACACCTGGCCTCACATGGGCAAACTCAAGTCCTCCAGCACAGCCTCAGGAGCAAACCCCAGTGAACAACCCATATCCAGAGGTGGAAATAAAATCACAATTGAAGCCCAGGGGCAGTGTGACTAAGGAAGAAGACCCAAAACCCTTCTACCAGCTGTACAGCTACAGATCAAATCTACATGATCAACTAGGCATACTCTGTGTCTGTGGGACATATAAAAGGTCATTGAAAGCTCTCACAAAAGAAAACCCACTAGTTTTGATAGTTATGGACCTTGGAGGCAAGAACATAGAGGAGTAGGAGCAGATTAGCATCTGCGCTGCCCTCACAGAAGGTCCAGAGATCAGCACAGTGTTGGAGGGCATCCTTTCTTCACATCCTAGGGAAGTGAAGTGGACTGTGACTTCCAGAGAGGGAAAGGACTCTGACAACCGTGACTCAAGAAAAACATTTCTTATTCTTATGTTTTGACTTGTTCTGTAGATTCTTTTGGATTTTTTTTCTTTTTCTTCCTCCCCCCTCCCCTGCCCCGTTGTAATTGTTGATTTTTTTGGCACTATGAAATATGACTAAGCTTTTGAGCTTATTTTTTTTTTCTCTTTTTTCTCTGAGTCATATTTTTTATTGTTATTATAAACCTTTGCCTCTATACTGGGCTTTTGTGATTCTGGGGAGTTTTTTTTTTTCTCTTTTTTTAATTTTAATTTTTTAAGACTGTTATTATTTTTTCTACATTTATTCCTTTGTTTGCTTTTCCTACTGTTCTTTCCCCCTTGTAATTAATCTTTAATACATATAAATCTTTATCTACTTCTATTTAACTTTGCATATCTATTCTTACTTTCTTTTCTTTCTTTCCTTTAGTCTCAACATATTTGTTAGTTTTATTTTCATTGCTTTATTCCCCACTGGGCACCTTGCTCTTGTTTTGTTTTCCAGTTTGTGCTTTAGTTTGTTTTGTTCTGATAGACATAATCTGTGGTTCCCTTTGTTCACCAGGTCAATCTATTGTACTTTATTTTTGTTTGACTGTTTTGATTTTGCTTATGGGTATATATGTACATGTACATGAATGAGAAATCAAAAGATTTACAGACAAGCAAAAGCTGAGAGAATTCAGCACCACCAAACCAGCTCTTCACAAATGCTAAAGGATCTTCTCCAGACAGGAAACACAGAAAAGGTTTATAAACTCAAACCCAAAACAACAAAGTAAATGGCAACAGGAGATACTTATCAATAATTACCTTAAATGCAAATGGGTTGAGTGCCTAAACCAAAAGATAAAGACTGGCTTAATGGATACAAACACAAGACCGCTATACATGCTGTCTAAAAGAGACCCATCTCAAACCAAGGGACACATACAGACTGAAAGTGAAGGGCTGAAAAAAGATATTTCATACAAATGGAGACAGAAAGCAGGAGTAGCAATACATATATCAGATAGGATAGACTTTGAAATAAAGGCCTTGAAAAGAGACAAAGAAGGACACTACATAATGATGAAAGGATCAATCCAAGAAGATGTAACAATTATAAATATATATGCACCCAACATAGGAGCACTGAAATACATAAGGCAAATACTGTCAAGTATGAAAGGGGAAATTAACAGTAACACAATAATAGTGGGAGACTTTAGTACACCACTCACACCTATGGATTGATCAACCAAACAGAAAATTAGCAAGGAAACACAAACTTAAATGATACAATGGACCAGTTAGACCTAATTGATATCTATAGGACATTTCATTCCAAAACAATGAATTTCACCTTTTAGTGCACATGGACCATGCTCCAGGATAGATCACATCCTGGGCCATAAACCTAGTCTTGGTAAATTCAAAAAAATTGAAATCATTTCAAGCATCTTTTCTGATCACAGTGTGATAAGATTAGATGTCAACTACAGGGGAGCAGGCACATGCGGCCCTACATGGGGACCAGCCCCGGTTGGATCCAGGGTATACGATGCAGGGACGGCGTGGCGAGAGAGATGTATAGATTTAGAGAGAGATAAGGAAAAAGTTTGTAGTTAAGAGAATAGAGGAGAGAAAGAGGCTGTATTGCTTGGTTTACATCAGTTCAGTTCAGTCACTCAGTCGTGTCCGACTCTTTGCGACCCCATGAATCGCAGCACGCCAGGCCTCCCTGTCCATCACCATCTCGCGGAGGTCACTCAGACTCACGTCCATTGAGTCCATGATGCCATCCAGCCATCTCATCCTCAGTCGTCCCCTTCTCCTCCTGCCCCCTATCCCTCCCAGCATCAGAGTCTTTTCCAATGAGTCAACTCTTCACATGAGGTGGCCAAAGTACTGGAGTTTCAGCTTTAGCATCATTCCTTCCAAAGAAATCCCAGGGCTGATCTCCTTCAGAATGGGCTGGTTGGATCTCCTTGCAGTCCAAGGGACTCTCAAGACTCTTCTCCAACACTACACTTCAAAAGCATCAATTCTTTGGTGCTCAGCCTTCTTCACAGTCCAACTCTCACATCCATACATGACCACTGGAAAAACCATAGCCTTGACTAGATGGATCTTAGTCAGCAAGTAATGTCTCTGCTTTTGAATATGCTATCTAGATTGGTCTTAACTTTTCTTCCAAGGAGTCGGCGTCTTTTAATTTCATGGCTGCAGTCACCATCTGCAGTGATTTTGGAGCCCCCCAAAATAAAGTCTGACACTGTTTCCACTGTTTCCCCATCTATTTCCCATGAAATGATG
>SJYT01042504.1:63288-136255 GCA_006410635.1 Cephalophus harveyi
GATGCTTTTGAACTGTGGTGTTGGAGAAGACTCTTGAGAGTCCCTTGGACTGCAAGGAGATCCAACCAGTCCATTCAGAAGGAGATCAGCCCTGGGATTTCTTTGGAAGGAATGATGCTAAAGCTGAAACTCCAGTACTTTGGCCACCTCATGTGAAGAGTTGACTCATTGGAAAAGACTCTGATGCTGGGAAGGATTAGGGGCAGGAGGAAAAGGGGACGACAGAGGATGAGATGGCTGGACAGCATCACGGACTCGATGGACGTGAGTCTGAGTGAACTCCAGGAGTTGGTGATGGACAGGGAGGCCTGGCGTGCTGTGATTCATGGGGTCGCAAAGAGTCAGACACAACTGAGCGATTGAGCTGAACTGAACTGAACTGAGCATGGCCCCACCCATCAGAAGGAGACTCTTTCCCCCACAGTCAGTCTCTCCCTTCAGGAAGGTTCATAAAGCTCTTATACTTGCCTATCAGAGGGCAAACAGACTGAAAACCACAATGACAGAAAACTAACCAAACTGGTCACATGAACCACAGTCTTGTCTAACTCAGTGAAACTGAGTCATGCCATGTAGGGCCACCCAACATGGACAGGTCATGGTGGAGAGTTTAGACAAAACATGGTCCACTGGAGAAGGGAATGGCAAGCCACTTCATTATTCTTGCCTTGAGAACCCCATGAATAGTATGAAAAGGCAAAAGGATATGACACTGACAGATGAACTCCCCAGGTCGTAGGTGCCCAATATGCTACTGGAGAAGATTGGAGAAATAATTCCAGAAAGAATGAAGAGACAGAGCCAAAGCAAAAACAACACCCAGTTGTGGATGTGACTGGTAATGGAAGTAAAGTCCGGTGCTGTAGCAGAACAATATTGCATAGGAACCTGTAATGTTAAGTCCATGAATTAAGGTAAATTCAGTTCAGTTCAGTTGCTCAGTCATGTCCAACTCTTTGAGACACCATGGACTGTAGCACACCGGGTTTCCCTATGTATCAATAACTCCCGGAGTTTGCTCAAACTCATGTCCATTGAGTTGGTGATTCCATCCAACCATCTCATCATCTGTCGTCCCCTTTTTTCTTCTGCCTTCAATGTTTCCCAGCATCAGGGTCTTTTCAAATAATTCAGTTCTTCACAACAGATGGCTAAAGTATTAGAGTTTCAGCCTCAGCATCAGTCCTTCCAATTAATATTCAGGACTGACTTCCTTTAGGATTGACTGGTTTGATCTTGAAGACCATTGTTTTGCTGACAAAGGTCTGTCTAGTCAAAGCTGTGGTTTTTACAGTAGTCATATATGGATGTGAGAGCTGGACCATAAAGAAAGCTGAGCGCCGAATAATTGATGCTTTTGAACTGTGGTGTTGGAGAAGTATCTTGGGAGTCCCTTGGACTGCAAGAAGATCAACCAGTCAATCCTAAAGTAAATCAGTCCTGAATATTCATTTGAGTAAGCTCCAGGAATTGGTGATGGACAGGGAAGCCTGGCATGCTGCAGTCCATGGCGTCAAAAGAGTTGGTTATGACTGAGTGACTGAACTGATCTGAACAGACAAATATCTTCCATGAGTAAACCATGAGCATGTAATCTGGATTTGAAGGATAAGTAATACTTTTCCAAGTGCAAAGTTGAGGACAGACATCCCAGGTGAAGAATATGGTAGAACAGCATTTTCAAAGGAAGATGGGGCTTTGATTCTTAGAGCATGTTAAGAAGATGACAGGAGTCAGAACAAGGCTTAGGTACTTTAATAAGGATACAGGGGATTTATTTTAACAATGAATAAATGATTAGAAGGGCTAATAAGATGTACCCAATATATAGATTTCGTGAATTCAGAATTAAGGCTTCCTTACACTCACATATTTGGATCTCTTAATGTCCTGCTTGGCTCCTGCCTGACACTTAGAAGAGAGACACACTTCTATGGTTGTCCTGTAACATTCTTTGGAGAAAAGCTCCTCATGAGAGTGTTAAGTAAAAGGGAGGATTCTTCTGTCCAATTTTACTTATAGCCTACTCCACCTGGTCTTAAGAAACTTAAGTCAGGATAATGGATATGGGTCATTAGAGAATGTTTAGCTTTTTTCATCATGGAACATATCTATTGTGTTAACAAATGGAATAGATTATTTTTATGGATCCACATTATTGTTGCCTTTATTAGAAAAAAATGTAGTAATTTCAAATGAAGACAAATATTTTTAGATCATCAGATTTCTTCTAAATTGATCTACAGTGTCTTGCCTAAGAGGATTCCATCTGTGTGTAATGAAAATATACCATTTATCCACAGACATGAATTTGTAAAGAAAACTGGATATTAGCTCTGTGTTTCAGACTTCTTGGTGGGACACATATGGTAAATAAAAGTTAAAGACCTTAAAGATCTTCTGAAACAGACCCCAATGATATCAAGGGCAGGGGCCTGAGTTAAAAGGATGATTAATACCTTTGGTCAGTTGTGCCACTAACATCAGGAAAAGAATGTTCTTTTAAATTATCTTTATGGCATAATCTCTAAGACCATATAGTATGATTTGCATTTGGTAATCCAAATTTATGCTGAATGTCCAAGTATAATTGTTAAAAACACTCTGTTTCAGTGTCAGAAGTGTCCAAGTTAGGATTATAAGTGATGTCTGGCCCTTGTCACAGAATAGAGCTGCTCAGAAATACTATTTCTTATATTCTATGAATCTGAGAAATTGAGGTATTCTAGGTGGCAAGAATACACAGAAGAACTGTACAAAAAAGATCTTCATGACCCAGATAATCACGAATGATGTGATCACTCACCTAGAGACAGACACCCTGGAATGTGAAGTTAAATGAACCTTAGAAAGCATAACTACAAACAAAGCTAGTGGAGGTGATGGAATTCCAGTTGAGCTATTTCAAATCTGGAAAGATGATGCTGTGAAAATGCTGCACTCAATATGCCAGCAAATTTGGAAAACTCAGTGGTGGCCACAAGACTGGAAAAGGTCAGTTTTCATTCCCATCCCAAAGAAAGGCAATGCCAAAGAATGCTCAAACTACCACACAATTGCACTCATCTCACATGCTAGTAAAGTAATGCTCAAAATTCTCCAAGCCAGGCTTCAGCAATACGTGAACCGTGAACTCCCTGATGTTCAAGCTGGTTTTAGAAAAGGCAGAGGAACCAGAGATCAAATTGCCAACATCTGCTGGATCATGGAAAAAGCAAGAGAGTTCCAGAAAAACATCTATTTCTGCTTTATTGACTACGCCAAAGCGTTTGATTGTGTGGATCACAATAAACTGTGGAAAATTCTGAGAGAGTTGGGAATACCAGACCACCTGACCTGCCTCTTGAGAAATCTGTAAAACCTGTATGCAGGTCAGGAAGCAACAGTTAGAACTGGACATGGAACAACAGACTGGTTCCAAATAGGAAAAGGAGTCTGTCAAGGCTGTATATTGTCACCCTGCTTATTTAACTTATATGCAGAGTACATCATGAGAAATGCTGGACTGGAAGAAGCACAAGCTGGAATCAAGATTGCCAGGAGAAATATCAATAACCTCAGATATGCAGATGACACCACCCTTATGGCAGAAAGTGAAGAGAAACTAAAAAGCCTCTTGATGAAAGTGAAAGAGGAGAGTGAAAAAGTTGGCCTAAAGCTCAACATTCAGAAAACGAAGATCATGGCATCTGGTCCCAGCACTTCATGGGAAATAGATGGGGAAACAGTGGAAACAGTGTCAGACTTTATTTTTTGGGGCTCCAAAATCACTGCAGATGGTGACTGCAGCCATGAAATTACAGCCANTGGCTTAAAACTCAACATTCAGAAAACGAAGATCATGGCATCTGGTCCCATCACTTCATGGCAAATAGATAGGGAAACAATGAGAGACTTTATTTTTCTGGGCTCCAAAATCACTGCAGATGGTGACTACAGCCATGATATGAAAAGACACTTTCTCCTTGGAAGGAAAGTTATGACCAACCTAGACAGCTTATTAAAATGCAGAGACATTACTTTGCCAACAAAGGTCCATCTAGTCAAAGCTATGGTTTTTCCAGTAGTCATGTATGGATGTGAGAGTTGGATTATAAAGAAAGCTGAGTGCTGAAGAATTGAGGCTTTTGAACTGTGGTGTTAGAGAAGACTCTTGAGAATCCCTTGCACTGCAAGGAGATCAAACCAGTCCATCCTAAAGGAAATCAGTCCTTAATATTGGAAGGACTGATGCTGAAGTTGAAACTCCAATACTTTGGCCACCTGATGCGAAGAACTGACTCATTTGAAAAGACCCTGATGCTGGGAAAGATTGAAGGTGAGAGGAGGAGGAAACGAGAGAGGATGAGATGGTTGGATGGCATCACCTACTCAAATGGACATGAGTTTAAGCAAGCTCCAGTAGTTGCTGATGGATAGGGAGGCCTGGTATGCTGCATTGCATGGGGTTGCAAAGAGTCAGACACAACTGAGAGACTGAACTGAACTGAACTGAACTGTATTCCCAGGGCCTCACAATGTGCCTGGGACACGGGGTCATTAACATCAGCTGTTTAATTACTTTACTGACTTGCAGTGAATTATGGATTGACTGAGTAAACCCAAGGGGGCTTCCCTGGTGGCTCAGCGGTGAAGAACCCGCCTGCTAGTGCAAGATATGTGGGTTTGATCCCTGGGTGGGGAAGATCCCCTGGAGAAGAAAATGGCAACCTGCTCCAGTATTCTTGCCTGGGAAATCCCATGGACAGAGGAGCCTGGTGGGCAACAGTCCATGAAGGCACACAGGGTTGATAAGACTTAGCAACAAAACAACAACATCGAGTGAATGCAAACCTGTCTGAATTCCAGATGGGGCTTTGGCAGGGACACTGTATCGTGCAGTTAGACACAGCACAGCATAGATGGAGGGAGGAGAGGGGCGGGCACGCCACCCCAGAGGGGGCCTCCTGCCTCCTTCCAGGAGGACCTTCTCCTTGGTCTGCAGAGCCTCCGTGGGGGTTGGGAGCTCTGTGGGATGGCCTCTGAGGTCCTCCTTCGGGAGAGCCCAGCTCTGAGGGGCTGGGTGCTCGCGTCCTCCCCCGACAGTCGGTTCCATGTGCCCTTTCTCCTTCCTCCCAGAGTACAAGACGGTGGACACTTTGTTGCAGCAGATGTTTGAGTCTGAAATAGCTCCAGAGGGTAAACATCCTTCCTTGGAGGAGATTCTGAACTTCTCACCCAAGAAGCTCAATTTTGCTAACAGTGCCTGATCCCGAGCCTGGAACTCGTCCACGACTGAAAACNCTTCCTCCCAGAGTACAAGACGGTGGACACTTTGTTGCAGCAGATGTTTGAATCTGAAATAGCTCCAGAGGGTAAACATCCTTCCTTGGAGGAGATTCTGAACTTCTCACCCAAGAAGCTCAATTTTGCTAACAGTGCCTGATCCCGAGCCTGGAACTCATCCACGACTGGAAACAAAGATAAGCTATCGTTACTGTTGTTACTGTTCGTGTTTCCTACCTAGAGGTTACTTTCTTAGCCCGGGCTCCCATCGGTGTTTTGATAAGATTGTGGATCGCCCTGCCCGTCCTGAGTCATTGGCTCTGTGTGGTCCCACTGGGGTCATGCTTAGAGCTGATCATAGGAGTAAGGAGAGGAAAATCTATAAGGAGTTTGTGGAGGGCATTTCTCATACATGTAAGTACTTTTGATGGATATGGAAAAGATTTTCTTTATTTTTATATGATACTTTGCTAAATGAATACTGTGCTGTGGTGTTAGTGAATTTAAAATACCGAAATATGCTAAAGGAACATGTCCTAGTGTGGTAGCTTTTAGATGCAGTGTTTATTCGAAATGAAGAACAATATGAATGTGAAGATCAAATTCTGTCACAATTGCTTCTTTTTCAAGGGAGGCTCGCAAAGTTTCTTGAATTAAATTACAATTAGAGCAACATTTTGAGTCAGTTGCTCCCCGGGGCCATTTTCCCCAGTTTCAGATCTCTCAATACAGCAACCTACTCCTTCTGGGAAAGTAAAGGATTTATTTTATTTAAAGGGCTTCCCTGGTGGCTCGGATGGTAAAGAATCCGCCTGCCAAGTAGGAGACCTGAGTTCGATCCCTGGGTTGGGAAGATCCCCTGGAGGAGGACATGGCAACCCACTCCAGTATTTTTGCCCGGAGAATCCCGTGGACAGAGGAGCCTGGCGGGCTGCAGATGGAGTCGGAAAGAGTCAGACATGACTGAATGACTAACATTTTTCATTTTATTTAAAACATTTTTAATTGTGGTAAAATAGACAACATGAAATTTACCACCATAGCCATTTCTAAGTGTACAGTTCAGTAGTTTTAAGTATATTCATGTCATTGTACGACAGAGCTGCAGAACTTCTCACCACCCCTCAGCAAGCTCTGCACCGTGAGGCAGTAACTTCCTTGCCCCTCTCCCCAAGTTCCTGCTGGCCATCATCCTGTTTCCTGTCTCTGTGAGCCTACCGCTGATCACAGCTGCGTGCTGAGTCAGTCAGTCCTTTCCAGAGGCGGCAGGGCAGGACTCCTGGTTCTTCTGTGCCACTGGCCCTGCCCTGAGCAAGGGGCTTGGCCGGCGAGCAGTACAGCTTCCTGACCGGACGCCTCTGAATGCAGTGAGGCCTCGGTCACGTGTCACATGTCAGGGTGGCAGCTAAGCCTGGCCTGGGAGGGACCTTTCCTTGTTCTGAGGGTGACCTGGTGCAAAGTGAAGGCTTCAGGACCAGGACTCTCAGGCCAGACTGGTTTCCTGCCTGGCTCCCCACTGACCATGCCACCTAAACTCTCTGGGCCCCGCATCCTCACCTGCAAGTCTGGGGCAGATGGCACCTGCATCCCAGACTGTGTGCACTGTGTGGACGGTGGTTGGAGTGCTGACTGTGTGCTCCAGATGGCGTTTAACCTTCTGGGTTAAAACCTAGAAAGCTGGTGTTTGGCGTTGGTACTTGGAATTCCATTACCACCATGATTCTCAGGAGATGGGGGCCTCGCTGACCCATCTGTTGGGATTTGTGCAGCCCTGCCATCCATCCAGACCTCTCTTATTTCTTTGTATATTTAACATTTATCATTATGTAAAGGATTAAGTTAAATGTGCTTAGTGGCAACTTAATTTTTTAAATTTGAAAATATGCTGGCCGTTTCTTCTTTTAATTATTCAGAAATGATGCAGTCATTGTAAAACATTCAATACAGAAATATAGCAAAAAACAAAAAGTTGCTCTTTTCTATGTTGTAAAGTTTTTATTTTGTGTTGGGGTATACCGATTAACAATGTTGTGATAGTTTCAGGGGAACAGTGAAGGGACTCAGCCGTACGTTTACATGTATCCATTCTCTCCCAAACTCCTCTCCCATCCAGGCTGCCACATAATGTTGAGCAGAGTTCCCTATGCTATACAGCAGGTCCTTGCTGGTTATCGGTTTTAAATACAGCAGTGTGCACATGTCCATCCCCAACCCCCTAACTATCCCTTCCCCCATCCTTCCCCCTCAGCCCCTCTCTTTCATTCTTCCACTCACAATCTGACCCCGCCCCCCCTTTCCAGGGGTAACTGCCAAATGTGTGCTTTATCTTTCTGGAAGTAAATCTACCCATTTACAGTCGTGGATATCATGTGTATTAATATATCATTTCATTTTTTAAAATTTATATTTATTTACTTAGGCTGTGCCTGGTCTTAGTTGCAGCACACAGGATCTCAGTTCCTTGACCAGGGATTGAACGTGGGCCCCTGCATTGGGAGCGAGAAGTTTTAGCTACTAGACCACCAGGGAAGTCCCTGTATCATTGCATCTTTTATCCCAAATGGGATGTCATGACATTTATCACGTTTAACTCAAGATCTTGCTTTTTCTCACTTACTAGTAATTGTCTCCTGTTGAAGTGTAGACACAAATGACACACACCGCTGTCAACTGCTCCATACCATCTGTGTCTCTTGATTTGTTCACCTGCTCAGTGTTAATAGCGGAGGAAACTTTGTTGTGTAACTTCTTTTTTTCAAGTGTGAGCCCTACAGGAGGAATGGACTCGCAAGAGTCAGACGTGACTTAACGACCTGACCACCACCACCTTGGGAGGAAAGCGAGTCTCAGGGTCAGACGCCTAGGATCGGATTACCACTTTCTTTCAGCAGCCGGGGGAGCACCATCCCGCCCCAGCAGCTGCCTGCAGTGTAAGGCAGGGGACGTGGGGCAGGAGTGGTGGCCGCTGTTGCCCCTTTTCTCCAGATCTTTCTTCTGCCTTTTAGGGGAATTAGTCACCCCCACATTTTGGCACCTGGGCTCCCAGCTGGACACGTCATTCCTCATCTCCCTGGCAAGAGACACAACCAACTTGATTGTGTCTGGTCTGTGGGCTGTGAGCTCAGCTGGGGTCCACAGCTTGAAGGTCTTGCCCCTGGGAACGACATCCACCTCTGCTGGGAAATGGCAACCATCAGAACATCCTGGAAGCCTCCTGTTCAGCATGGCAGGGTCAGCATTAGCACAGGGTTGCCCACCCCAGACTAACGAGAGGTCACAATCATCTTTGTCTTCTCTAAGCTGCCTTGTGTGGGTTCTCTGTTACTGGAGCTTAGCCTGCCTGCAGCTGGACCAATCCAGAAAAGCGTTCACCTGAACCATTCAGAATAGAACCAGGACAGATGGGTTGACTTGATGAGGGAGAAGGAGGACCAAGGACACTGACTCCTGGGACTGGAGATGGAGAAGGTGAGGAGGAACAGTGTTGCAGGCGTGTTTATGTATCGTGCTGATGGTCAACCATCTCTGAGCGCTTTTCATCTCTGATATGCCTGGGCCACACTTGTGGCTTCTTAGGTGCATCTTAGGAAAAAGTACCTCTTAGAGAGACTATTTCCTTAGACACAGATATAATCCAGAGCGAAAAGGCACTGGTAACAGGAATCTCTGAGTCTCTGGAGTAGCCAGTGTTGTTCTCAGCTGGGACTGGGAATGTGGAGCAGGTGGCGGCAGTAGGGAGTGGAATGAATGGGAAAGACCTTGACCCAAGTTAAGTGTTAGTCGCTCAGTTGTGCCCGACTCTTTGTGACCCCACGGCCTGCAGCCCATCAGGCTCCTCTGTCCATTAGATTTCCCAGGCAGGGATACTGGATTGGGTTGCCATTTCCTTCTCCAGGGGATCTTCCCAACCCAGGGATTGAACCCAGGTCTCCTGTACTGCAGGCAGATTCTTTACCAACTGAGCTACAAGGAAAAACTGAGCTACAAGGGAAGCCCAAGTAGCTATTAAATCTGAACCTTGGTGAATCCAGCCCATACCTGGGCACTTAGGATGAGCGGGGCCCTTGCTCAGCTCGAGACATGGGGTAAATGGAACCCAGCTCTGTCCCCAGGGAACTCCAGTCTCCATCGGTGAGTTGGAGGTTTCTTTGCCCCCAACACTGCTGTCTGTGGCATCCATCTCAGTTGCCCCCCATCTTTAAGATTTTTTTGATAAGGACCATTTTTAAAGTCTTTATTGTATTTGTTACGTTACTTCTGTTTTGTATGTGTTGATTTTTTTGGCCCCCAGGCCTGTGGGATCTTAGCCCCCTGACCAGGGATCGAACCCTCACCCCCTGCACTGGGAGGTGAGGTCAACCACTGGACCACCAGGGAAGTCCCTCAGTTGCCCTTTGGATGCAGAGCTTTTGTCCTTGTGCAGGTGAACCGTGTATGTGATCCAACTAATTTATAATGAAATGAAGATAACTGCTACAGTTCGTGCCATGAAATGGAGAAAAAAGCCCCAAAACCCATCACTAACACAACCACCAAAAACGATCTACTTTCCCAAAGTGCGTATTTAATAAAATGACTTCGTTTCGATGGAGCCTTCCTCCCTGGGGACAAGGCTGTAGCTAGGAAAGCTGACTGTGCAGGTGCTGAGTGGAGTCCTTGGCACAGATTGGGGACCAGATGGGTGGGAGCAGCACTGAGATGATGCTGGTCAGGTTGAGATCGCTGGTGTGAAGGACGCGGAAGGTGTCTTGGGTGTGATGGGGCTGGATTCAGTTAACAGCAAATGGGCTGGCAGAGAGGCAGGACATGTTGACAGGGGCTGGAAGCAGAGGCCAAGGGTCCTCTCTGCCCAAGACAAGAAGGCACCAGAGCTGTTTTTCACAGATGGACTCATTTAGCTCTGAGTTTAGTACAACAGGGGGCTTCCCTGGTGGCTCAGACGATAAAGAATCTGCCTGCAGTGCAGGAGACCTGGGTTCCATCCCTGGGTCAGGAAAATACCTTGAAGGGAATGGCAGCCCACTCCAGCATTCTTGTCTGGAGAATCTCATGGACAGAGGAGCCTGGCAGGCTCCATGTGGTTGCCGAGTTGGACATGACTGAGTTAACTGACACTTTCACTTTAGTAAAACAGCACCCTTGTCTGTTTTAGTCTTGTTTCCACTGAAAACATTTTTAAGAGGAAAGAAGGTCCCACAAATGTCTTTATCAGTGCTCAGTTGTTTTGGCACTGTGAGTAAATCTAACGTTGGTTTCCTTCTAATTTGTGGATATGTTTGGTCAATCATGTAGGTTATATTATTTTTAAAATAAAAACATATTTGCAGGACTTCCCTGGTGGTCCAGTGGTTGAGACTTCACCTTCTACTGCAGGGGCTGGTCAATGAATGATGTTGGCTACTGTTCTTTCAGAGCTAATTAATGATGTATGGGGTTTATATGACTATTTTCAAGATCTGGGATAGTCTTTTTCACGGTACTTTTAAAAAACAGACGCTTAAGATTTATCCCTGCATTATTTCCCATGGATAACAATGATGAACAGGGATGACAAAGGGCATGTATGTGTGCTAATCACTTCAGTTGTGTCCAATTCTGTGTGACCCCATGGACTGTAGCCCACCAGGCTCCTCTGTCCATGGGATTCTCCAGGCAAGAATACTGGAGTGGGTTGCCATGCCCTCTTCCAGGGGATCTTCCCGACCCAAGGTTTGAGGCTGTCTCGTCTCCTGCACTGGCAGGCGGGTTCTTTACCACTAACGCCACTTGGGAAGCTATACATATATATATACACACACAGTTATATATATAAAGGACATGCACATTTTATTCATAAAAACATGAAGTCCGCTGGATATATTTGGGGAAATTTTGCTTATTTTATGCAAATATGAACCTTTAAATTTGGGTGAAAAAACCGGACATGGCTCTTTCTGGCTTAAAGTAAACAGGTCAGTGTTTTAAGCGCTTTCAGAGCACGTCCTTATGCAGACTGTCCTCATAAATGCTCACATCCACCCCAAAAGCAGTGTAATCAGCTGCTAGGCAGGGACTTTATCCTGTTGTGTATTTTACTGAAATATCTGTAACAACTATGTCACATGGATATACTTTGTGGGCTTTTATTTTTAAGAAACAATTACAATAATAGTAAATGTAGACATAGAGGTACTGAGTGAACGGGCAAGTATTTACAAGGTGATCTCCAGGGAGTGTCCATATTTTATTTCCGAGAACGCTTATATTCTAAGAGCAGTACAATTAGCCTATTACACAGCGTCTTGATCTTGCTGGTGTAGTGTTCTTGAAATATTTTCTTTAGCTTCTGCCTTAACAAATCCAAAGATGGAAGATGATGACAATCGGGTATATTCAACATTACATGAAAAAATTCACTCCACATGTCCAGGTGAGGAAGCCTGATGAGACAAAGCCGGAAAAGAAGGGTGAAGTGTAGCCTTCAACACGCATGGCAACCCCACTCTTGCATCTGACTTCACTCTCACCTAAAGCCAACTTATTGCATCAAGAATGGAAATGTTGACTCTATTATAACTAAGAGAAATTAGAGATTCAATTAAATGTCTACACACACCTTGTTGAACAAGTTATGAATGGAGAAATAGAACCGCTTAACTTTCTCAGTGCAGAGGGCCGGGACTGTGCCATGTCACCCTGCTTCCCAAGGCATGGATGTTCGTGGCCAAGATCCATCGTCCACCAGACAGAAGGCAACATCCACTGTGGCACCCATGTTAATACCCACCTTCTAAAAAGACCTTCAGGCTTCCAGATGCCCCCTTCATTTTTCACTTTCATGTAAGTGCCAAAAAGCATGCAGTATATGGTTGCAGCAACTCCAAAGTAATCAATCTATAAAAGAAATACGGGTATCAACAGGGACCTCCTGTGCAGCACAGGGGACTCTGCTCAGTGTCACAGGGCAGCCTGATGGGAGGGGAGTCGGGGGAGAGGACACACGTGTATGTATGGCTGAGTCTCTTCACCGTCCACCTGAAACTATCACCATGTTATTAATTGGCTAAACTTCAGTACACACCAAAGTTTTTTAATAAAAGAAAATGAAAATATGGGTATGTATCAATGATTAAAACAGTAATTTACACGTGAGTAAATTATCATGTCTGTCCAAGTTATGCAGCAAATAACAATAAATCATAGGAAACAGTCACAGGATTTCAGTTTTAAAGAATTTTGGAAGCCACACGTCAGCCCTCACACTGATATGCCCTATGAGCGGCCGTCTAGGCTTTGCTGGAGGCTTCCACAGACAGCAGATCATCCACCCCCGCGACGGAGCATCTCAGGAAGTTCCGTTCTTCTTGGGTCCCGGTGTCGTTCACCCTGTCACACAGCCAGTGCAGCGTTAGCCCCGTGGACGTCCCCCGCTCCTCCCCAGGGGCTAGCTGTCATTTCTGAGCTGCACCCCAAGCCTCGCCAAGTGTGGCATGCCTACGACTGAAAACAGCTCTGCAGTGTGGTCTATCTCCAGGGCTAGACGAGGACTGCTGCTGCTGCTGCTGCTAAGTCGCTTTAGTCGTGTCTGACTCTGTGCGACCCCATAGACGGCAGCCCACCAGGCTCCCCCATCCCTTGGATTCCCCAGGCAAGAACACTGGAGTGGGTTGCCACTGCCTTCTCCAATGCATGAAAGTGAAAAGCAAAAGTGCAGTCGCTCAGTCCTGTCTGACTCTTAGCGACCCCATGGACTGCAGCCTACTAGGCTCCTCCATCCATGGGATTCTCCAGACAAGAGTACTGGAGTGGGGTGCCATTGCCTTCTCCGAGAAGAGGTCTACACCAGCTCAAACTCTGGATGCCCCAATTCATGTCGAGACTGCAATGAATGTAATACAGGAAACATTTTCAGATCTCTCTAGTTCTCTACCTGGTAGTTCCATGGCTTGTTACTGAGCATCTCAATACACTGGAAACCAGAAGTTTCACACTTTCCTGTAAATGAAGTTCCTTTCGGAAAAAGTTTCATGTCTATACTCTGACCCAGGTCAATCAGGACCAAGCCGGCAGATAAGTCATCATCTTTGTTGTCTTGTTCCAAAAATCTGTGTTAAACACAAACAAGCACCAGGCTGTGTAAGCACAGAAAATGAAAGGCTGCTGGGGGAGATGGTCAGAGAAGTACCCGTTCAAAGTGTAACACTTGCCTGTTTCCGAGTATGAAATTGTCTGGCTTGATGTCTCCGTGGATGATTTCACAGTCATGGACTTGCTGGATCATGCAGAGCATTCTGATAGCAAAAGCGAGGACTAGTGCCTGAGGCATCACTTTTTCAGGGGTATTTTTATAGAGATTAATGGCATTCTGGAAACAATGGACAGTGGAATGTCCTGAGTTGGCTGCCCATAATTAATGAAATTTCAAACCAAGAGCTTTGCCCCAGGCACTACTCCAATAAAAGCTTCAAGTGCAAAAAGGGATGTGCAAAGCAAATCCCTCTATGCTTGTGTCATCAAAGCATCACACTTACTAATAACGTGCCGTAACTGTAGAGGTCTCCTACTAACACGCTGCCATTCTGGAACAGGTGGGCCGAATAAAACCTGATGAACATGTGCTGCACACTTGGTTTCAGTCTTTTCATCAGCTGGGTCCCAATGTAGAATTCCCAGAGGTTGGGAGGCTTCTGGACCTGCAAAGCAGGTAATGTGACATTCACATCCAACTCGTGTTCTGGAAAATGACTGCAAGAAAGCAACTTCATCCAAAAAAAAGGGGGCATGGGATAGAAAAGTGATGACAAGCTATGAATTGCTGTTGCAGTATGGGGATTGCTGCAAGATAATTTTAGGGGCAAGGCAGTTCTGAATCTCTGTGGGATAGTTTTGTTTCCTAAGTGCTGACAACAGATCTAAATGAAACCATTACTATCTTTTTTAAAAAGACTATTTCTTTTAATATTTATTTGGCTATGCTGGGTCTTAGATTCAGCATGCAAAGTCTTAGTTGTGGCATGTGGAGTCCAGTTCCCTGACCAGGGCTTGAATGCAGGCACCCTGTGTTGTGATTTGATTTCAAAAAAGGAAAGATTTATCCATTTGAATGCAGAGTTTTAAACAATAGCAAGGAGAGATAAGAAAGCCCTCCTCAGGGATCAATGCAAAGAAACAGGAAAACAATAGAATGGGAAAGACTAGAGATTGCTTCAAGAAAATTAGAGATACCAAGAGAACATTTCATGCAAAGATGGGCACAATAAAGGACAGAAATGGTATGGACCTAACAGAAGCAGAAGATATTAAGAAGACGTGGCAAGACTACACAGAAGAACTGTACAAAAAAGATCTTCATGACCCAGATAACCATGATGCTGTGGTCACTCACCTAGAGCCAGACATCCTGGAGTGCAATGTCAAGTGAGCCTTAAGTATCACGACGAACAAAGCTAGTGGAGGTGATGGAATTCCAGTTGAGCTATTTTAAATCCTAAAAGATGATGCTGTAAAGGTGCTGCACTCAATATACCAGCACATTTGGAAAACTCAGCAGTGGCCACAGGACTGGAAAAGGTCAATTTTCATTCCAATCACAAAGAAAGGCAATGTCAAAAATGTTCAAACTACCACACAATTGCACTCATCTCACACACTAGCAAAAGTAATGCTCAAAATTTTCCAAGCGAGGCTTCAACAGGACATGAACCGAGAATTTCCAGATGTTCAAGCTGGATTTAGAAAACGCAGAGGAACCAGAGATCAAACTGCCAACATCCTTTGGGTCATCGAAAAAGCAAGAGAGTTCCAGAAAAACATCTACTTCTGCTTTATTGACCACACCAAAGCCTTTGACTGTGTGGATCACAACAAACTGGAAAATTCTTCAAGAGATGGGAATACCAGACCACTTGACCTGCCTCCTGAGAAATCTGTAGGCAGGTTAAGAAGCAACAATTAGAACCGGATATGGAACAACAGACTGGTTCCAAATTGGGAAAGGAGTACGTCAAGGCTGTATATTGTCACCCTGCTTATTTAACTTCTATGCAGAGTACATCATGTGAAATGCCAGATTGGATGAAACACAAGCTGGAATCAAGATTGCTGGAAGAAATATCAATAACCTCAGATATGCAGATGACACCACCCTTATGGCAGAAAGCAAAGACGAACTTAAGAGCCTCTTGATGTAAGTGAAAGAGAGTAGAAAAGCTGGCTTAAAACTCAAAATTAAAAAAATTAAGATCATGGCATCTGGTCTCATCACTTTGTGGCAAATAGATGCAGAAACAATGGAAACAGTGACAGACTTTATTTTCTTGGGCCTCAAAATCACTGCAGATGGTGACTGCAAGCCATGAAATTAAGATACTTGCTCCTTGAAAAAATAACTATGACCAACGTAGACAGCATATTAATAAGCAGAGACATTACTTTACTGACAAAGGTCCGTCTAGTCAAAGCTATGGTTTTTCCAATAGTTATGTATGGATGTGAGTGTTTGACCATAAAGAATGCTGAGCACCAAAGAATTGATGCTCCTGAACTGTGGTGTTGGAGAAGACTCTTGAGAGTCCCTTGCACTGCAAGGAGATCAAACCTGACAATCCTAAAGGAGATCAGTCCTGCAGTATTCACTGAAAGGACTGATGCTGAAGCTGAAACTCCAATAATTTGGCCACTTGATGTGTAGAGCTGATTCACTGGAAAAGACCTGATGCTGGGAAAAGTTGAAGGCAGGAGGAGAAGGGGACAAAAGAGGATGAGATGGTTGGATGGCATCACTGACTCGATGGACTTGAGTTTGAGTAAGCTTCAGGAGTTGGTGATGGACAGGGAAGCCTGGCATGCTGCACTCCATGGGGTTGCAAAGAGTTGGACACTACTGAGTGACTGAACTGGAATTTGAACTGTGTTGGGAGTGGGAAATTTTAGCCTCTGAACCATCAGGGAAGTTCCTGAAACCACCACTATCTTTTTTTTAAAAAAAAAAAAAAAAAAAAAGAGAGAGACCAGCAATCTCAAGTTCTAAAATTCATTTCTATATTGTTTAGATCATTTACCTTCAAAGCAAATTTCTCCTTATTTTTGCTATTGTTCACATCTCCATGGGTAACTTCATAGACTTGGGCGAAAGCCCCTTCTCCAATAAAGTGATCAACGTAGACCAGCAAAGAACCTGAGGAGAGAGAGAAGTCAAAATGAAAAAACAAAAAAGAAGCTCAAAACACTAAAGACTATCAAAATGAAGTATTTGTAAATTCTTCTTGGTGCTTGAGTTGCTTTAATAAATAAACGTGGGTGCAGCTCCCTTAGGAAGTGTTTGGCCAGTCTTCCGTGGAGTGATGGGGAGCCAGGGCAGCATGGCTGGGGACCAAGCCCGTCCCCGAGCAGGCAGCCTTGGGCAGCCATCCTCGTCACCCGTGCTCTCAGGTCTAAAGGGGAAATACCTGTGCCGCCTAGTTGCAAGACTGCTGTGATATCAAAGAACACGTAAACATCATCCACAAAGCGCTAAACAAAGGTCTAACATGCCTATGAAAAACGCAAGCGTTTTAACATCAGAATAAAAGGGACAGAGTATAATTGTACCGATATTTCTAACAGGTAATTTAAAATTTTTATTGCAGTAAACCTTCTGTTTACAGTTTTTGATTGATAGAAACGTTGCCAAAATAGTAGAGTTTCTGTTTGTTCTGCATCCAGTTTCCCTTTTGTTAACTTTTACATAACCAAGGTACACTGGTAACAAACAAGAGCCAAGACTGGCAGGTTCCTGTTACCTAACTCCACACTTTACTCAGACTTCACTAGTCCTCCCCTAATGTTCTGGGGCGTACGCACGTCTCCTCGGCCTCTGCTAGGCTGTGACAGTTCCTAACTTTCTATTTCTGACAGCCGTGGCAGCTCCATGGAGCACTTGTCTGATGAGCTGTAGAATGCCTCTCACCTGGATTTGTTTTGATATTGTTTAGTGACATTGGAGTTATTCATTTTGGGAGAAAGACCACAGAGGTCAAGTTGTAATAGATTACTAAAAAAAAAAAAAAAAATCACATGTTTAAAATCAAATATAAAGAACTTGCTTTCTGGTTTCTAGCTGGCATATAAGGAGTGTGGAAGGCATCAGTGTATGAGCCAAAGAACAGTGCATCAAAATAGTGACGAAAAAAATTGATAGACTTCCAAGGAGAACAGATTACTTCACTATCACAACTGGAGATTTCTACATCCCTCTGTCAGCAACTGACAGAGCCAACAGGCAGAAAATCAGAAAGGGCATGGCTGACATGAAGAGCACCACCAATCAACTGGATCTAATAGACATTTACGAAATAATTTAACAACAGCAAAATACACATTCTTTTCAAGCTTACATGGAATAGTCACCAATAAAGATCACATCCTGGGTCATAAAATACAGTTTAAAAAAAAGAAATCATACACTCATGGAATTAAACTCGTAATCAGTAACAGAAGGAGAGCTGGAGAGCCCTCAAACACCTGGAGCTAAAATAACACATTCTGAAAACATACTTTATTGAAACTGTGAGATGCATGAAATGCATGCTTAGAAGTTTATTGCACTGAATGTATATGTTAAAAAAGAAGATCTAAAATCAATAATCTTAGTTTCTACCTTAGAAATCTAGAAAAAGAGCACATTAAATCCAAAGTAGGCAGAGAAAAGAAATAATAAGAATTAGAGTAGAAATCAATGAACTTTAAAAGTAAAAATCAATATAGAAAATTAGTGAAAACAAAAGTTGATTCTGTGGAAAAAAAAAAGTTGGTTCTTTGAAAATATCAATAAAACGGATAAGCCTCTGCCAGGCTAAGAAAAAATAAGGAGTACACATATCACTAATTGTAGAAATGAAAGACGGGACTCACTATGGATCCTGTGGACATTAAAAGGATAATATAGCTTCCCTGGTGGCTCAGTGGTAAAGAATCCACCTGCCAATGCAGGAAACACAGGTTTGAGTCCTGGGTTGGGGAGATCCCCTGGAGAAGGAAATGGTAACCTAGTCCAGTATGCTTGTCTGGGAAATCCCATGGACAGAGGAGTCAGGTGGGCTGCAGTCCATGGGGTCACAAAGAGTCAGACTCGACTGAGCACACGTGCACGTTCCATCATTTATTTAAGCAGTCCCTATAGCTGTCTATGTCGCTTCCAATCTGCTGCTTTACACACACACATCACTCTGAAGGTATGCAAGTGTTATCTGCAGAAATTCTTAAAAGTGGGTGTCTGGGTCTAAACGTATATGTGTTTTTAATTTTGATAGATAACTGCCCAATTGCCCTTTATAGTCACAGTCACAGCAGCAATCAAATCCTATAGTTATGCCTTAACAAGATGTTCTCATCTTAATACTACAGGTGAAACTACAGATGAAACCTGTTATTGGTGGGCGGGGTGGGGAGGTGACAGGAGGAGAAACATAACACACACACACTAGTCAGCATCAACTTCCGTAGAGAAAAGAGAGTTTAAAGTTTTATTACCCATATGGTGCTTACCTAATTGGAATTCAGTCTTGGGCTTGATGGCTGGAAGCTTACATGCCCATTCATAAGTATTTGGATAGGAACTCACTGGTTTAGAAAGCCCGGATAAAAGTTTGCGAATCAACTCCTCATCCCAGGGGTTCTCAACAGTGAAGTCTTGAAGAAATGGGAACAAAAAAAGGAAATGAATTCAGTAGGCAAGACTTACCAAATAAATCATAAGACAAAGCAAGTGGAGACCTTCGTTAAATAACCTTTTAAGTCTTATCTCTAAAGAGCGTTGATTCAAATAATAAATTGTCATTTCATAAGTCAAAACTGGTAGTTCTGCAGTTCATCGTCTGTCATTTTCAGATCCACAAGTTTGCGTGTTCAGTTGTGACACAGGAAATCAAAATCAGGAGCATCTGTTCATGATTCTGCCTTTAATAGAACTGGGGGTACACATCTTAAAGGCAGACTTGGAGATTCATTACTGACACGCTCAGCTATGTACTCTTTAGACCGCTTTTCCACTTCTATCTAGAAAACATGCTGCCTTTTAATACTTACACTCTTGCTTGTTGTTCAGTTGCTAAGTTATGTCCGACCCTTTGTGACCCCGTGGACTGTACTACGTGTAATTTATCTGTATGAGATATACTTTGGATCTACAAAGAGAAACCATTTCTAAAGGGAAGAAAAAAGTTTCTGCCCAATTTAGAATGCTCTAAAAAATTCTGTTAGTGGCAGTTATCAGTCTAATCCAACATGACTGACACTTACTAGTGCTAAGCAGGTGCAGGACAGTGTTCTGAGCCCTTCATGTTTACTAACTCACATGGCGCTTCCAGTAAGACTCTAAAGGAGGTGCTACCACCCCCTCCGCTTTACAGAAAAGAGGGCCGCAGAGAATTGAAATGATCTTGGCCAAGATCAAATGACAGCCTAAGAGGGGGTGGCTAGGATTAGAATCCAGCTAGTCTGGGAACTTCCCTGGTGGTCCAGTCGTTAAGACTCCATGCTCCCAATGCAGGGGGCCCAAGTTTGATCCCTGGTCAGGGAACTAGATCCCTCATGCTGCAACTAAAGACTGAAGATCCCACGCACCATAACTAAGATCCAGCGCAGCCAACTAAGTAGTAAATCTGTGTTTAAAAAAATCTAGCTAGTCTATCTTCAGAGTCTGTGCTCTTAACCACTATTCAAGACTATTTCTGTGTAGCCTTGGGGTAAGGATGGGGGGTCCTTTGATCCTGAGCCTGTTTACTTTTCTGTAAAATGGAGCTAACAGTGTCAGATTAAATGCCTGGCACATAGTGGGCCCCCCAATTCCACTTGCTTCTTCCAACAGTAGTTATTTTGATATTTTAAAATTAAAACAAAATTATTCCTTCAGGGAGGCTACTGTTGTATGCACAGTGAGATAACCTGCAAGTTTGTGTTCTATTCAACGGCATTCAAGTTCCTATTCTTTTGAGTTTCTTTCATGAAGCAGCTTTTACCAGGCTAGTGTCCTTATTCAGGGAACAATTAAGATTGCGCATCTGTCCATACTTGGAGCGTCGACATTCCCAAGCGGGCCAGCCTGCGTGAGTTCAGCCTGGAGCCCGGCGCTGGCTTCTGCCGGATCCTCTGCAGTGGCAAAGTCGGGGTCTGTGACTTTACAGGCCTTGAGACCCTGCTCTGCCTCGCTCGTCAGCACGGCTGCAGCAGGCTGGCCCAGACGGAGCAAGGACGCCGAAGGGCCATCTGCGGGGCACACTGGGTCTGGGCTTGTCTCTTCAACTGGACTGGATATGATAAAGGGATAGAGGAAGCAAAACACGTGATTACAAGCTTACTGGGTTTGATCACATCAAAGTCCCACAGAACAGCTTCCCTTTCATTCTATGAAGGACATTTCAAATCTGTTTCACAAATAGTTGATTAAAGCACTTTGTACAAATATATGTGAATACATGGTTCATATAGTATGAACAGAAATAAAAAACATGGTAATATATTAGATAAATAGCTGAGGTGAGACACTGGATAATCTTTAGCAGGATATGCTGGGAAGTTTATTTCCCTGAGTTGTCCTCTAAACATCACTACTGTGAACAAGATTAAATATTTTTTACAAAATATTTATTTTGTAAAATAAATACAAGCCATTTATTACAAAAATGGCTTCTTTTATGACACTGAAACAGAAAATGTCAGCCATAATTCGATAACCTAACAGCAGTACGTTTAGACACACACACACACTGGGGGACATTTAGACACACACACACGGGAACACGCACACATGGACACAGCTGACCCTCATTACTCACGGATTCCATATTTGTGAATTCACCTAGGTGCAAATACTAATTCTGGAGTAATTCTAGATTTAATCATCTTTTGCAAAGATAATAGAGAATTCCCATAAGCTCCTCATCAATTTCCTCTTATGCTACCATCTCACATTAAGGTGGCTCTCTTGTCAAAAGCAGTAAACCAACCTCTGTCATACTACCACTGACAAACTTCCAGACCACGTTTGGATTTTGCCAGGTCTTCCACAAGATACCATCTTTGCTCCAGGATCCGACTGTGGACACCATGTTGCATTTAGTTGTCACCTTCCTTACTCTCTTCTCCTGTGAGTTTCTTGGTCTTTCCTGGTTCCCTAAGACCTTAGTCAGTCCAGCTATTTCATAGTCTGTCCCTCGATTTGGACCTCTCTGTTTTTATCATAATTAAGACTGTCCTGGTATAGGAAGACATGCCCTTCCCCTCTCCTCCCATGATTTCACCATGCAGTTCTACTCCCCCAGTCAGCGGAAGTCAGGGATTCTCTGCTACCCCAGCTGCTTTGCTCACTCCCTGATGTATTAAAACCAAGTGTTCCAGTTAATCATGGTTAATCATTGTATTTAATTTTTTTTATCCTTTCAAAGTATTTATTGAATTTGTTACATTATTGCTTCTGTTGCTTTATGTTCTGGTTTTTTTGGCTGCAAGGCATGTGGGATCTTAGTTCCCCAACCAGGGATAGAACCTGCATCCTCTGCACTGGAAGGTGAGGTCTTAACCACTGGAAGTGGTTAGGGAAGTCCCTAATCACTGTACTTGCATCTACAGAGTGAGTACCTTCTGACTTAAAGTTCTCAGTTAATAAAAACTCTGGCAGCCCTTAAAGACAGGAATGAGGTATTCCTTTACAGATTAAAAAGTAACGCTACAATGAAAATGGAGAGAGACAGAACCACATACACCCCCACAATACCTGAACTTTCTCTCTTTCAAGGGTTCCACCTTGTTTCTTGCACAAGAATCCACAGCCACATGGGTGTGCTGGTTTGCTACCATATTTTCTGAAACACACAAGAAAGTAGAGATGGACACTACACACACATGTATGATTTTAAATGGTTGTGAAGTCCGGGATTCCTTTTTTGCACTGACTTTCATTACAGTTTCAAAATAATGTTCCATGGTAAAAAGCAGTATATTTTTTAAAATGAGGGGAAAAAACAGAAAAACTTCTGTTATTGTATGTGAGCTTTTCTACCTTATACATCTAATCCACACAATCCTTTAAGAGAAAACAGTCCAGATGGGACTTCTCTGGTGGCTCAGTGGTAAAGAATCTACCTGCCAGTGCAGGAGACATGGATTCGATCCCTGATCTGGGAAGATTCCATATGCCGAGGGGCAGGCTAAACCTGTGAACCACAGCTCCTGAGCCTGTGCTCTAGAGCCCAGGAGCCGCAACTACGGAGGCCCGTGCACCCGGCAGCAAGAGACGCCACTGCCGCGAGACGCCCGCACACGGCAGCCAGACAGCAGCCCCCGCTCGCCGAGAGCAGAGAGAAGCCCGCATGGCAGTGAAGAGCTCACAGCCCAAAACAAGCAAGCAAATAAAATTATTAAAAAAAAAAATCTACAGAGGTAAAGGAGATAGGGTAGAAATACGGAGACTACTTCTACCAAGTGATGCTCACACAACATGGAGCCAGGTGAAACTTGACTAGCTACTGCCTCACTGAGCAGGTGCTAATAATACTCTTCAGTACTAGAACATTAGCGTCTCTTCATATGACCAAAGTGGCAAATACACTAAGAAAGGCCAATACTGACTTTATGAAAGACCCTTGACTTAAAACAGATTAAGTTCTCCAAATTGAAACAACTTTTAAATTAAAAAAAAAAAAAAAAACGGCAGCAAGAGACGCCACTGCCGCGAGACGCCCGCACACGGCAGCCAGACAGCAGCCCCCGCTCGCCGAGAGCAGAGAGAAGCCCGCATGGCGGTGAAGAGCTCACAGCCCAAAACAAGCAAGCAAATAAAATTATTAAAAAAAAAAATCTACAGAGGTAAAGGAGATAGGGTAGAAATACGGAGACTACTTCTACCAAGTGATGCTCACACAACATGGAGCCAGGTGAAACTTGACTAGCTACTGCCTCACTGAGCAGGTGCTAATAATACTCTTCAGTACTAGAACATTAGCGTCTCTTCATATGACCAAAGTGGCAAATACACTAAGAAAGGCCAATACTGACTTTATGAAAGACCCTTGACTTAAAACAGATTAAGTTCTCCAAATTGAAACAACTTTTAAATTAAAAAAAAAAAAAAAAATATCAAGTCTGTGATAGCACTTGGCAATTGTCCAAGTTTCAACTAAATCCTTTAAAATTCAGATAAGAAAAATATTTGGTTAGTACAGTAAGAAAAGATTTTTACTGCTTAGTTAAAAATGTTTAGGCCTATATATATGCTCAGACTTCATGTTAAAATAAGTTTTCATCCTTTCATCCAGGGGAATGGAAGTCTTTGCACTGACTTTCATTACAGTTTCAAAATAATGTTCAGTGAACAACTGCTACTTAAAAAACAGAAAAAGTGCCAGCAGTGATTAGTTGGCTAGTGGTCCCAGATCTTACAGCACAAGTGTGCCTCTGAGACACCGTGGATTTGGACCCATTCCACTGCAATAAAGCGATTGCACAAATTTTTTGGTTTCCCAGTGCATGCACAAGTTATGTTTACACTGTACTGGAATCTTAAGTGTGCAACAGCATTATGTCTAAAAAACAATGTGTGCACCTTAATTAAAAAAGGCTTAATTGCTAAAAAATGCAAACCGTCACTTGAGCCTTCAGTGAGTCGTAATCTTTTGGCTTGTAGAGGATTTGCCTCGATGTTGGTGGCTGCTGATGACCCAGCTGGTGGTTGCTGAAGGCTGAGTTGGCTGCGGCCATTTCTTAAAATAAGACAACCATGAACTTTGCCACGTCAATTGACTTCCTTTCATGAACGATCTCTCTGCAGCAGGCAATGCTGTCTGATAGCGTTTCACCCACAGAATTTCTTTCAAACTCGGGGTCAATCCTCTGCTGCTGCTTTATCTACTAAGTTTATGGGATATTTTAAATCTGTTCTTGTCACTTAATCTTTATAGCATCTGCACCAGAGTAGGTTCTGTCTTAGGAAACTGCTTTCTTTGCTCATCCATGAGAAGAGGCTCCTTACCCATGAAAGTTTTACCACGAGATGGCAGCAAGTCAGGCACACCTCCAGGCTCCACTGCTAGTTCCCTTGCTGGTCCCACATCTAGTCATTTCCCACTCAAGTCTGCTGCTGCTGCTGCAAAGTCACTTCAGTCGTGTCCGACTCTGTGCAACCCCATAGATGGCAGCCCTCCAGGCTGCCCCGTCCCTGGGATTCTCCAGGCAAGAACACTGGAGTGGGTTGCCATTTCCTTCTCCAATGCATGAAAGTGAAAAGTGAAAGTGAAGTTGCTCAGTCATGTCTGACTCTTCACGACGCCATGGACTGCAGCCCACCAGGCTCCTCCATCTATGGGATTTTCCAGGCAAGGGTACTGGAATGGGGTGCCATCGCCTTCACCACTCAAGTCTAGAACCCCTCAAAGTCATCCATGAAGGTTGGGGATCAGCTTCTTCCAAACTCCTGTTAGTATTGATATATCTTTTGACCTCTTCTCATGAATCACAAATGTTTTTAATGGCATCTACAAGGGTGAATCCTTTCCAGAATGTTTTCCGTTGACTCTGCCCAGATCCATCAGAGGAATCACCATCCATGGCAGCTATGGCCTTATGAAATGTTGCTCTTAAACAGTAAGTTGAAAGGACTCCTTGGTCCATGGGCTGCAGAATGGATGCTGTGTTAGCAGCCACGAAAATAATTTCATTGTATATGTCTCCATTAGAGCTCCTGGGTGACCAGGTACCCTGTCAGTGAGCAGTACTATTTTGGAAGCAGTCTATTTTTCTGAGCAGTTGTTCTCAATAGTGGGCTTAAAATACTCAGTAAACCATGTTGTAAACAGATTTGCTGTAATCCAGCTTTTACAGAGCACAGCCAGAGCAGACTAACCATAATTGTTAAAAACCTTAGGACTTTTCGAATGGCAAATAAACACTGACTTCAACTTAAAGTCATCAGCTGCATTAGCCCCTAATAAGAGTCTGTCTAGCCTTTGAAGCCTAAAAACTGGACCTCTACTTCTCTGGCTGTCAAAGTCCTAGACGGCATCTTCTTCCGATAGAAGGCTGTTTCGTCTACATGGAACATGTTATTTAGAGTAACCCCTTTCATTAATGACCTAACTAGATCTGTGTAACTCGCTGCATCTTCCACATCAGCACTTGCTGCTTCCCCCTGCACCTCTGATACAGAAGAGATGCCTTCTTCCCTTAAGCCCATGAACCGACCTCTTTTGGCTTCGGACTTTTCATCTGCAGCGTCCTCACCTCTCAGCCTTCATAGAACTTCTATGACGCTACAAGAGCCTAACTTCATAGAACTGAGTTAGGGCCTTGCTTTGGGTTCAGCTTTGGCTTAAGGCGGTATTATGGCTGGTTTGATCTTCTCTCCAGACCACACAAATTTTCTCCATTATGGGCGATAAGGCTGTTTGGCTTTCTTATCATTTATGTGTTCACTGGAGGAGCACTTTTAATTTCCTTCAAAAACTTTTCCTTTGCATCCATAACTTGGCTAACTGGCTAAGTAGCCTGGCTTTCAGCCTAACTGGACTTTGACATGCTTTCCTCACTAAGCTTAATCATTTCTAACTTTTGATTTGAAGTGAGAGACATGACATTCTTCTCTTCGCTTTAACACTTAGAGGCCACTGTAGGTTAGTAATTGGCCTAATTTCAATATTCTCCTTTTTCAGGAAGAGAGAGGCCCGAGGAAAGTGAGAAAGACAGGGAACAACCAGTTGGAGCAGTGAGAATACACACAGTATCCATTAAGTTTTCTATCTCCAATGGGCGAGGTCTGTGGCACCCAAAGACAGTTACAATAGTAACACCAAAGATTACCCATCACAGGTCACCATAACAAATGTAACAATAATGGAAAAGGTGGAAATACTGCAAGAATGACCAAATGTCAGACATGAAGTGAGTTAACGCTGCTGGAAAAATCATGCCAGTAAGCTTGCTTGACACGCAGTTGCCAAAAATCTTCAATTTGTAAAAAACCCAGTATCTAGACAATGCAACCAAGTGAAGTGCCATACAACGAGGTACAGTGCTTAGTCGCTCAGTTGTCTCCGACTCTTTGTGACCCCATGGAGTGTAGCCCGCCAGGTTCCTCTGTCCATGGGATTCTCCAGGCAAGAATACTGGAGTGGGTTGCCATGTCCTTCTCCAGGGGGTCTTCCCCACCCAGAGATTGAACCTGCATCTTCCTGAGTCTCCTGCATTGGCAGGTGGATTCTTTACCACTGTGCCAAAAATGAGGTATGCCTATATTATTTTGCAGGTTTGGTATTTAATAAGCAATAATTATCTGTATTCAATAACTATGTCATTTATTAAGCTTCATTTCAGGTGTATAAAGATCTTTGATCTGAGAGTGTTATGTTTGGGGAAAATAGGACTGTCTGTGAGTTTTATCACACCACTAAAAAAAGTTTTAAATATGATTTTCTGAGTATAGTATTTGCTACATCTCTAAAGTAATAAAATTTGTAGATACATATCAAGGATTAAAACTTGCTATTAGTTATTCTTATCAAATTAGAAAATGTTCACTATTTCAGCATTCAAGTAATTTAATCTGTCTGCCCTGGCTATTTTATTTACTGTAAAACATGAAACAAACCTCTGTCCTGTGCAAATGGGTGGGATATTTGCCCTTAAATACTTCTGCAGTCTTTTCTTCCATTCTACTTATAACCTAAGCTATTGAATTTGAAAAGGCACAGAGACTTTATGAGGACATTATACTTATGTAATACTACAATGAATGGATTTTAAGTTTCCTCTTTATGACTTTCCAACATCCCAATTAGAATTTTCAAGAAGACGACTATCGTAGTAGTAGAAGTGAAGTTGGCAGAAGATGAGACAGAGAGTACAATGCACACCTTTATCCTCCAGTGGGTGTACGGAGTCCACGGGAAGCCTATGGAAGGGTGTAGACGCTAGCTGCGCGGCGGACCTGAAGTCTCCTGGGCTCTTGGGGCTGGGTGCCAGGCTTTTGTTGCAGCGGACACCCCACACGGTTGAATCATCCAGAAACTCGTCAGTGTGAGGCACTTCCTACAACAAAAGATGAACTGGAAAAAAGGCAGCAGGTTCCCCGTTTTGCAGATGAAATTTAACACATCGATACTTTTTTTAGATAAAAAAAAAACAAACAAAAAACAGGAATTTTGATTTTTTCAAAGGAATGGATGTAACCCCTGGCTAACACGCAGCCAAGGACATCAAGGGTCTGGTTCTTCTCCCCAGAACTGGTACACTTCATCTTTAACACACGCCAATGGAATTGCATCACATGCAAGAGTCACAGTTTATTTACCAATTAAAAAAAAATTTTTTTTGAAAAATCTGGATTTACAGAGGAATAACAAAGATATTACGGAGTTCCCATTTAGCCTTTATCAAGGTTCTTAGGTCCGGGAAAAATATATATGCCCCCAGTGGTTCCTCTTGTCTACAGGGAAGACTCTCATGGCAAGGATCACATCAAAGTCATTTTTCAATTTCCACATCTGTCAGTATGTGTTGTGCATACTGCAAATAATTACAGGATAATATTTTAAAAACATGATCTTCACATAATGTTCTGTTTTTCCAGAACTGCTTTTTAAATACACCATCTCATTTGACTGGCACAGCTGTTTGGTAAAAGAAAGCAAAAAGGGCTGCACAACCATTTCATGGATGAAGCAGAGACTCACGTTTGGTTTTGCAGGAAACCTGCTCACGGAACGTTCTCCGAAGGTCCTGGCTCCTGCAGGCTTATTTTTCAGCTGTGGTAATCTAAGGAAAAATTGACAGAATTATAAACAGTAAAATACCCTAAGGAAATAAATTCTACCACTTAAGTCACAGTGTTAAAAACATTCTCCACGTATCCTAATTAGTTAATATTTATATACTTATTTCTTACCTTTATAGCAAATCTGAGTGCAAGTTGAATTGACTTGAGTAGGTATATACAAGATCTACAGTCACTTGATGAGAGGGTGGAAAATACGGAACTTTCTGTTGCACTGAGTTTTAAGGACGAGAGTGAGGGCTGTGACCAACATGACGGCGTGGATGCCACGTGTCTTTCCTTTCCCCGGTGTGTGGTCTAGCTACAGAATACAGACCTCTTCCACACCATGACACTTGAGTTCACACCTCTCTCTCATGATTTAAATTACTAACAGTGAAACTTCTTGGTGCTTCTACTCTATAGTAATGCAGCTCAGCCTTAAAACAAACGTTCTCTGCTGTGTGAGCCAATGTAAGCCACTTCCCTTTCTGCTTCATCAGTCCTGCAAATACATACAGAGCATGTATGGATACCTGTATTGATGAATTCATTTACAGCTAACACAATTTCAAATCTACAGGATACCTCGGCTCTGATGCTTTGTAACCATGCTGTTTCCTTTCATAATACATGCTTTTGTCATGGGAGGACTGCTTTCTTTTAACACTGAAAATGGGGAAAAGAACTTCAGCCACAGTCTCCTGGTCCTGTGGTCACAAGGCTGATCCCTGGCAGAGCTGGGGCTGAACCCAGCCTGTCTGACTGGCAGGTGGTCTTCTCTCAATAGCCCCACCTGGACCCTACACCACCCGTCACTATGGCAACATGCTTTTCACTCAGAGTTATCTTAACTGCATATATCTTTACCCATAATTTTCTTTGTTTCCATCTTCAAATACAGGAAAAGCAGATGACAAAGAAGAGATGATCTTATTGACTCCCCAAGCCCCAGAAGATGGTGCATTTTCTGCAAGAGTACAAAAATTGTAGTTAATTATTGTGACAGGACAAAAACATTACCCTTTAGTCGAAACTTTAACTACAAATAAGAAAACGGAATAAATAACTGATGTCAGCTTTGGAACTCTAGGCCATGTGGTAGTCCCTCTGCGCCGACAGGAAGGGACTGACTGTCACAGGTGCAAGCACCCAAGCTTCCAGGCCTCGAGCCCCTGCCACATCGAACGCAGCAATCACGATGCTCCTAACACACGGCTACGGGCACTGACGCCGAACACAGCTCTCCACGACTTTTACTACAATTAAGCTTTTAACTCTGTCATAGGCGCAAGCACCCAAGCTTCCAGGCCTCGAGCCCCTGCCACATCAAACGCAGCAATCACGATGCTCCTAACACACGGCTACGGGCACTGATGCCGAACACAGCTCTCCACAACTTTTACTACAATTAAGCTCTTAACTCTGTCTTCATTGTGATCTCTCTCTGGCTTCCAGCAAAAATCCGCGGACTCGAGACAAACAGGAGGTGGGGGGTGGGGTGAGTCCTGGTCCCCAACACTCCGCCCTGAACACCCCTCTGCCCGGCAAGGCTCAAGTTCCCCTCAACCACTCAGTCCTTCCTGGCCACTCCTACCAAGGCCTATTTTGCCCTTGTTTAGCACTTACTATTTTTAAGAAACAAATCAAGTCTATGACACACACTGAGTACCTGGCAAAATGCTTATATGTTTTACTTCACAACATGCCCTTATCTGACGAGCTAACCAAGGGCAGGCCTGCTTCTTGCATAATCCTTGCTATTTCCATGGGCAACCACCTGCTATGTTATCCATTTAGTAGCTATTAAATAATTTGTTATTACTTTGAAACTGGGCTTCAAACTCATTTTGACCTAGAGATGGCCATTCTTCTTTGTCATCAGAAATATCAGGAAGTGTAGGGGCCTGAAACACATTCATGATGAAACCTTAAAAGAAAAGAAGAACCACCATAAACATGATTGCAAAAGCGCTTTCACTAAGTCACTGTCAGATGTTACATATTCCAACAGCAGGCTTTACGCACCGAGAGCTTCCTTGGTGTGCACAGTGGGTGATGGCTGCACTTTGGATGGTGTTGCCTGAACCAGTCCCAGGGATGTGTTTGGAGTTGTGTGAAAGGAACTTGTGTTAACAACCTTCTGTGTTTCACACCCTTTTAAAGAAATGGGGACAAACTGCCATGTCAGTAGAGAAATCAGAATAATTCAGAAGACACACAATTTAAGAAACTTATTATACATTTTGTTATTGTTGATAATTCTCACTTGTTGTTGTCTAGTCACTAGATCGTGTCCACTGACCCCGTGGACTATAGCCGGCCAGGCTCCTCTGTCCATGGGATTTCCCAGGCACGAATACTGGAGTGGGTTGCCATTTCTCTCTCCAGGGGATCTTTCCGACCCAGGGCTTGAACCCGAGTCTCCTGCATTGGCAGGTGGATTCTCTACCACTGAGCCACCTGGGAAGCCAATTCTCACTAGGAATTTCCATTATTCTAGTACTATCACGTCTTTTATTTTGATCTTTATAATAGTCCCACAAGGTGGGTAAAGTAAGAATTATCTGTTAACAGAAAAGGAAATAAAAGCTCAAAAGAGTTAATTAAGCGGCTTGGTCTAAAACCATATCAAATGAGCAGCCTAGTCATCAATAGCTCCCTTTGCTCCACTGCATCCCAAGAAACAGTAGCTACGCAGTAAATCTCAGGACCAGCTTTCTGTCTCACCCAGCTGGAGTCCCTGCGCAGCCTGAGCCCTCCAGGCTCCGCCCTCCTCTTCCGCGCCACGCCCACCCCCGAGGCCGCTGGCTGCTCTGCTGCGCTCAGAGCACATCAGGGACCGCAAGGACTGGGCCCCGCTGGGAGCTCCGCCTGAAATGGGCTTTGCAGGCTGGCTCCGTCTTCACCCAAATAGCACTGTTTGCCGTGAGCCTCTTTCCCGGGCCCCTCTGAAATATCGGTACCCCCCCAACAGCCACGCTTCCTTGGCCCCGGAGCGGGTGGGGCTCTGTCCTTTCTGTCTGCGGCTGCACCTGCAGTTGCTCAGGACAGCACTCGGCGTCCGCGCGTGCTCAGTGTGGTCCTGGTTAAATGCAGGTGTCACCTGCTGTTTCAAGTAGCTCTGTTCCCACTAAACTGCCATTGGAAAGAATGTCACGGTACATGGGGTGGGAAGTGAATGCCCAATCCGTGTCCTATTTCATTTATAAAACTTACTTTTATGTAAGTACCTCTAATGAAGTAGTATAAAACAGAAATATTATACATCACTCCCAAATAACCACCGTTGCTTCCTCACAACATATTAAAGACGACTCTTGTTTTAGAGTAATCTACTGGGAAATTTAAGAGGAAAGTTTTCACAAATCAAGTTTCCAAAGGATTCTAACTAATAATCTGTGACTATCAAGTAGATTTCCCCCTTTATTGGAAATGGCCCAGGGCTTCTCTAACCCCGCGTTCTGAGAACAGGAGAACTGACAACCAGGTTCGTTAAGGCCTAGAGTTCCCATAAATTGTGGCCAGCTAACAGACCCCTGAGTACTTGAAGGAGTCTGGGCAGAGGTCAGACACAAGTGTATTACAATTAAACATTACCTTCTTTTATCTCTGCTCCGCTCTGTGGCCTGAATTCATGAGTACTTTTGTTCACACACCTGGAAGAGAAAACTCTTGAGACACACTAACTCTCAACAACAGTAAAAAAATGTTGGCGATTACCAGCCTGTTTTTAAAATAAAGATGGGGGACTTCTCTGGTAGTTCAGAGGTTAAGAATCCACACTCCCAATGCAGGGGGCACAGGTTTGATCCCTGGTTGGAGAACATCCTGCATGGCCCGTGGCATGGCCAAGAAAAAGAAACAGGTGGGACTGACTAGGTCTACAGTGTAAGTGACTATTTTTTCTTTCATGTCCTTTTGAGGACAATAATTCTTACAGATAAAGGCCGGGTATTCATGTTTGCTTGACATAGTGATTACTGACGTGAACACCTGATAGTCATTTGCACATGTGGAAGGGAGGTTAAGGGTCTCCCTGATTGAAACGATCCCATTTGTCACACAGGCCAAGGGGCTGACCGGCAGTTCTGGGTCCGGGTGCCCAGCGTGGCTCTTCTGAGTGACGATGCGGGAAAGTGCTGGTGCCTTTGCTGTGGAGCCATAGAGCCTTGTCCTCTAGACTTCAGTTATCAAGAATGGAAAAAATGCTACAGAGGCGCTTACATCACAGTCTGGTTTAAGTCCAGTGGGGATAGTGGATTTCATGTGTCTGTTTAACACTGCTTCCCTTAATGAACCCTGTGAGGATGCAAAGTAAAAAGTGCAAGGCACCCTCAGTTCCACAAATCTCCATTAAACTGCCATAAAAACCTGAGTTTTACATGCAGTGCCAGAGGAAGGTGCCTCTTCTCTGCCACAGTCACTGTCCAGGCCACTGAGAGTGTGAGGGGGTCCCCTCGGTCCCTGCCTGGGCCAGGGTCAGGGTCAGACCGCAGTGCTTCTGGGATCCGCATGCTCGTTAGGTTAAAGAGCCTCATCCTTTTGTAAGGGGTGGCTGGACACGCAGCATGTCTACAGGGTCTGTCACTGCTGTTGTGACTATCTTATGATCACGAGAATTAACTATGAAGAGCTAATGAAGTCACAGCCCATACATCCCCTCGGTCCCTGCCTGGGCCAGGGTCAGGGTCAGACCGCAGTGCTTCTGGGATCCGCATGCTCGTTAGGTTAAAGAGCCTCATCCTTTTGTAAGGGGTGGCTGGACACGCAGCATGTCTACAGGGTCTGTCACTGCTGTTGTGACTATCTTATGATCACGAGAATTAACTATGAAGAGCTAATGAAGTCACAGCCCATACACAGCAGTTCTCTTCTTAAAAAAATTTTTTTTGGCCACACCATATGGCTTGCGGGATCTTAGTTCCCAGACCAGGGATAGAACCTACACCCCCTGCACTGGAAGGGCAGTCCTAACCATTGGACTGCCAGGGAGGTCCCAGCAGTTTACTTTTTACATACATGGTTCAATACAGGACACAGGTCTGAATTAGTATCCTAAGGTGACTACAAAAGCAGGATCATTTAAAAATCCTATTTCCAAGGGAAATCACTGGTGAAGTTAACCTCAGACACCGAGGAGAACCAGTCCTTAAGAACCATAATCTGTGCTAAGGGTTTTAGCCCAAGGGAAAGATGGGAGCCTCACTTTCATTTTTCCTGAAAGAGCAAGAAAATTTTTTGTATGTTTCAAAAAAGAGACAGAGCACTAAAGTGATTGAAGATAAAATATAAACAGGACAAGTGATACAACAATAATTATAATCTCTGCCATCTAGGAAACTGCTAAGAATTGGGGGAGAAACCTCCACAGCAGTGTATGGGAGATTGTGGTATACTGCATTATGGATATTAATCCCAAACTGTCCCAGGGGAAGACAGAAGGAACATGAGAACACACTATCAAGTATTCAAGTAACAATCCAACACTCAAGTAACTATCTGGACTATAATAACCCCTACGTTATGTTCCATCAGAGTTGGTAAGCAGAGGCAATTTCAGTTTAACAGCTGTATATTCTTCAGTTACAGAAAGATTGTTAAGTTTCAGGGATCAGAATTTTTAATTCAAGAGAGAAGTATGAAGTAGAACTAACATTCTTAAAAGAGACAGAGTGCGGCTGAACGATCGGGGGCTAATGTTTTGGCAGTGTGGTTTTTCCACTACGTGCCCATCTAAACATTACTTTGAAAAACAAGCCTCGCCCATCAATTACACACTGCCTTCACTACTGCAGGCCACACAAAGAATTCACCGGACACCATTGCCACTGCCACCGTCTCTAGGGCCACCTCTGGCTCACCTGGCATCTCTGCTGCCCCCTGAAAACACAGCGTCCATCACTGGTTGGCCTGCCAAAGGAGCCGGGCAAGCCACACCCTGGGTGGCGGCGGGGGACACCAAAGCAGTGGCGACAGCACTTGCCGAACGAGGAACAGAAGGTGCCTCTCTGGGCTTCTCGTCCACATTCTTCGAGGTCTGCTGAGGGACGGCTGGAAGACCCGGAGCTCTTAGTTCCTGCTGGGAGTCTGTGTGTGGCTCCAAACACGCTGGACTGACCTTTCACAGTAAGCAAACAGACAAAAAGCCATGAGGCTACCAATTAGGTCTTAGAGCTTTGTCTTCAGAAGATGCCTTGCCTCTCGAGGCAGCCTCTTACCTCCCTAGGTATTCTGAAATGAACAGTCAACAACAACAAGGCCACACCACATGCTGGATGCTTCCGTGGCTTAACCATAGATTCAACTGGTGCTTCATATTTCTAACCACTACATACCAGCCACGACCGTGCATCAGGAAAATACTAACAAATCAATGTCACCAAATGCTCATAATGGTGTTCTCCCCATTAAAATACCCTTGGTGACCATTTTCTCTTCAATGAATAGGAAACATGAATATTAACTGTACTAACTGTCACAAAAGCATGGCTCATCATGGGAAGGATATGGACATAGGTCTTTAACTTAATGAAAATCTCTGCTTTTCTACTNGTCACCAAATGCTCATAATGGTGTTCTCCCCATTAAAATACCCTTGGTGACCATTTTCTCTTCAATGAATAGGAAACATGAATATTAACTGTACTAACTGTCACAAAAGCATGGCTCATCATGGGAAGGATATGGACATAGGTCTTTAACTTAATGAAAATCTCTGCTTTTCTACTCATATGTACTTAGACTGCACACGTACACTCTTATATTACCAAGTTAAAAGACAAAGAATTAATTCCTCAGCATGTAAAAGTATTCTCACAAATTGTTAAGGAAACATTGAATAGCTAGGGCAAGAATAGTTATTTCACAAGCAAATGGACAAAACATAAAGTTTATTCTCAATAGTCATCAAAAAAGAGAGAATTTAAAATTTCATATCTACTGAATTAGTAAAGATCAAAAATAATCATAATATTCATTTCTGAAGAAACATGTTAAAAAACAATAATCAGACTTTCTCCACAGATATCAAAACACACGACAAAGGTATAGTAAACACACAACATGGTGTTTACTGTAAGAAACACCTTGGCCTTACAGAAGGCTTAAGAAGAGAGGTTTCAGAAGCAGCCTACTGACCACGGCAGAGACGGTTATTTCAGAAACGGGTCTTTCATATACTGAAAATTCAGTCTATGATGAAGATATCTTAAGGGCTTCCCCGGTGGCTCAGTGGTAAACAATCTACCTGCAGTTCAGGAGATGCAGGTTGATCCCTGGGTGGGGAAGATCTCCATTCAGAGAAGGGAAAGGCTACCCATTCCAGTATTCTTGCCTGGGAAATCCCATGGATAGAGGAGTCTGGTGGGCTACAGTCCATAGGGTTGCAAAGAGTTGGACACAACAGAAGTGACTGAGCATGCACAAAGATATTTTAAACCAATAGGGAAAAGCTGAGCTGGTAAATAAATGACTCAGGGACAACTGGAGATCCGTTTGGAAAATACATCCTCATACCACTCATATACAGAAATAAAATAAGTTCATTAAGAGAGGCTTCTGGTTAAAGACAGTGGCTTAAACATGTGTTTCATTATCCATATCCTCCCAAAACCTCACTAAATGACAGTAAAGGAATCCTAACACCTCAAACAGCAGTCAGAGGAGGTGATCTCCAGAGAAACACAGAAACTCGAACGTGTCGGAAGTGAAGGTGGAGCTGAAAACAGGAATGTGGCCACAGTAGGTCTATAGGGAAAGCAAGCTCTAAGACTCATTCCTGCAGGTGCTGCCGGCTTCTCAATATGAATTAATCACTATATTTGAATTTTCATTCTGTAACAGTCATTGTACCTCCCCTACAAAAAGAAAATCAGGTAAAGGACTATATACACTAACGTACAGACACACACCCGCTACACCCTGTTCTGTGACTTCCTTTCTCATCCTGCATTGTCAATGTCCTTCTGGGCTGGTACCGGGAAGCCCAGTGTCACTCTGACTCCTGGCTCTTTAAATGTGACTTCCATCCTTGCTGGAAGTGTGTCCGATTGTCTTTCCCCCCAGTTCTCGGTGGGAGGGGGGGGAATAATTCGGAAAGCTAGTAACTAAAGTGACATCAAAATTCACTCTACAAATAGAGCAGGGAAGGGACAAACAGAAACAGAAAGCACTGCAGTGGGCGTGGGAGGCGACGGGGAGGGGCACACACACCTCGGACGTCCCCCGGGAAGAGGGCAGGTTCTCCTGCGACATCTCCACCACCTGGTGCAACTTCTTATGAAGCTCATCCATTTTCTGTTTTAATAGTTGTTCTTCCAAAGCATTTGCTTCTTTCCTTTTCATATAATGCCTCTCTTCATTTACTTTAGGAAAGACAAAGTATAGTTTGCAGGTGAGATTTAAACTCAGGTCAATAGAGGAATCTGTGCAGAAGCAGCAAAAGGTTATCTTTAAGATGGCAACTATTTTTTACTAGTCTTTTTCTAAGAGTATTAAGTTTTTAGAACTGAAATACTATCTACTTTTCAATTATAATTTTTACTTATCCTCAGTATACTTTTAAGTTTAGGATGCGTACTTTATAAAAATATACATGATGAGCAACAAAAATATTTGGTAATAGCATGGTATGATACTAAGCACTTTTAACAATCACGACTGTGCAAATCATTTGAAAATGGAAGTGTTTTTAAAAGATAGAAGTTTCTCACTGCTTCCTAAGGAGTAAAAGTAAAGTGCACTCACTGAAAGGTCAGTATGTCAAGGACACTGCTGTCAGTCCCATTTCCAGCAACTGGTTAACATAACCACATCACATACCAACCAAACTGTCCAGCTCAAATTTAGCATCTGTGCAAGGCACGAAAGGGTCCTCCCCGAGTGTCACCTGACTGTCGTCTCGGTTGTTAACCAAACGAGAAATAATGAATAAACAAAAATTGGCCAACATAGGGTGCACAGCACAAATAGTCAGATGCTGTCGAAGTCTTGAGAGGAACAGAGGTTCGTTTGCCTCTGGGGTCCCTGTTGTTACAGCAAACACATACTGTAAAACTGAAGTGCCAAAGTTGCTGTTAACATTCAGTCTTCGCTGCAGAATCAGGGTCTACTGTACAGCACAGCCATGAAGAACACAGCACTTTGATCAGAGGACTCCTGAATGTCTTATTTATAATAGCTGCAGACTTTCAAAAATCTCTCTAGTTCTTAATTAATTCTTTATAGCATAAATAACTGACCCAGGGGTTTAGAATTGCTGGATGCAGGAGCTCAGATCCATACAGATGTTATTTGAAAGCTTAGAAGCATCTGCTGCGTTGGCATGGACATCTCCTGTAGTGCTGTTTCAGCTCTAAGCTTTGCTCTCAAGACATCAATTTAGGCTTTGGACAAATGTGGTTGCTACACTAGTATTTAACAAAGGTTTTAGGCTTCTGATGGAATGAGCAGGAGATTTTTTTTTGAGATTCTTTCAGTACAGTGAATTATCTACTACAAATGTAATTACTCAGAGATGAGAATCATGTTAAGTGACCTAGCTTATCTCAAATTTAAGACTGCAAGTACCCCATTGTTCATGCTTTCTCCGTAGATTGTATTTCTGGGCTCTCAGCTCTTCAAAGGAAAACTCCGATTCTCCGCGAATAAGCTTCTCCTTGCAATACATGACAACCTGCTGAACATCAGCTTTGTCTGCCACAGATGGGTGTGAAGAATATTCTGATTTAGAAATTGTGATCACCCTTTGTTCCCTAAAATGGGAAAAAACACATCATTTATGACAGTGTACTGCAATGGCTCTGCAAGGAAAATCAGTCACAGATGAAGGCACCGATTGTACTTGCATGTCTCACCCTTTATCACCAGCTGCAGGTGTCGCTCCAGAAAGTTGTGGACCCTAAGGAGACAGAAAAGAAACACAAATAATCACTTATCTGAGAAGAATCCGTCATCCAGACGACTGCAGAAACAGTATGGAAACACTGAGGGGTCTCTGAGCCATCAAGTAGATTTCTATGTGCTCTTTCAAGTTGCCATCAATAGCTGAAGTCTTGGCTTGCATGATCACTTTTATCACAGGTTTTACAACTAGACTCCAGTAAGAAAGTATTTGGACCTGTGGGTCTTCTTCCAATAAGAAAGACCCACAGTCTAGGGGCTGACCACAGGGCCTAAGTGCAATGAGATTAATATTCCAAATAACTACATTAGAAAAAAAATTAACATTTTTCTTCTGGTATTGTTCTCTGCTCAGGAGTCCACAGTGCTAGATTCAGTCACTAGACAAGTGTTTACTGGATCTCTCATCTGTGTCGTGTCAGGTCCTGAGCAGTGACTGTGAAAAAGATCCATCTCTGCTGCCCAGACACCTGGAGCTGGAGCAACAGGAGACAAACAAAATGGCACGCATGCTGCTGCTGCTGCTGCTGAGTCGCTTCAGCCGTGTCCGACTCTGTGCGACCCCACAGACGGCAGCCCACCAGGCTCCCCTGTCCCTGGGATTCTCCAGGCAACAACACTGGAGTGGGCTGCCACTTCCTTCTCCAATGCATGAAAGTGAAAAGTGAAAGAGAAGTCGCTCAGTCGTGTCTGACTCTTAGCCACCCCCATGGACTGCAGCCCACCAGGCTCCTCTGCCCATGGGATTTTCCAGGCAAGAGTACTGGAGTGGCTTGCCATTGGCACGCATGAGTAGGATGTAAATTGGGATAGTGTGAGTATCTATCAACGTTGGAATTCATAGTCTCCTTCTAAGAATGTGTTACATTAATGAAACTTAATACATGTGTACCTGGAACAGAGGCATTTCCATAGGATTTAGCTTAAAGCAGGTCCATAGCAAACTCTGAAAGAGCACTGGTACCCTGAGGAGGAAAGAAGCTGGGAGAAAGGAGAGAACGTGTACATGCAGATGAGTCACTAGGGCAGGAGTCACCTCGGCCCCTGCCATGGCAAGCAAGGGTCCAGTTATTTATTGGTTGCTGGCAGACATGGAGCTGTCATCTGAGGGCTTCTGCTGTCTCACTGATATAGTAAGTTAGCCAGTTCCTGACAAAGAGGTTAGACATAGGCCCCAAGTTTGAGGAGAATAAAAAGAAATTAAAAATTATCATTTGGCATTAGTGAGTAGAAAAGGAAACACAGGCAATGTGGAAAACATAAAGTGTGAACGGGGAAACTGGAAGCATAACTGCCAGGAAATAGCAAAGCTCGGCTTGAGGTGACAGTTCCAGGATCAGAGCATGTGAAGTATGCTCAGGTGTCTGCAGATGGGTGCGACCTAAGCTAGAGAATCCTGGGCCAGGGAAGGGAGCTCCGCAGAGCAAAGGACAGAGGCTGCTGGGGGGAGCAGGCGAAGACAGGAGGTCATGCAGGAGTGTCACCAGGTCAGACAAGTACAGAAGCTACGGCCAGAGAGTGAGTGATTTTCCATTTAATGCTGGAAGTGGGCAGCGGTGGAGGTCAGCGGAGGGAGACAAGGTCAAAGAAGCGAGGTGTCCGAGTGACAGGAACGGCAGGTGGGCTGACCATGCGACACCCTTCCCAGCTTCCACCCAACTACAGCTGTCACTCTTACCTGATTCTTGGAAATGCAGGCTGAGTCACTTCCTGGATTTGAGTTTGGTGTTACCATTTGATTTAAAATCTGAGCATCATGCAGAGGTTCTGAGGTTCTCACTATGACACGAAATGCATGAAATAAAAAGAAATAAGGGTAAAACCATATTAAATGAATATAATACAAATACATTCCCCTAATCTTTCAATAAGTAGCACTGAAAAATGAACTCACTCACACTATCTCAAAAACATAATTAAAACACCTTATAAATAAAAGTAATGTTGTAGAAACAATTTTCTAATCAATTCAAAATGCCCAAGGAACTCCCTGAAAGAAATGTAAACTCTAGCTATTTTAAACAACAGGATAAGTAGTCGGTGCTTAATGCTGAAATGTAATCTTTATTTCTTAAAAAAAAAAAAAAAAAGAAAAGAAAAAATCCATTTCTTCAAAAGTTGCGTTAAATACATTTAATTCAGAACAGATGTACTCCAGAATAAGCATCATCACTCAATTTGGGGTAATTTTTACTTTTTGAAGATCCTAAAACTACAATGAAATTACCAAGCTTTTTTTTTTTGAGAGTTTTTCTTTTGAAGTGCTAAGACAGAGTCCCTGCTATGCAGGGCTATGAAGCAGGCATTACTATTATCAGAGGGTCTTCCCCGTTACTAAGATAATATAATCAATAAATACTGGATGGATTTGTTTTTTAAGGGGAAAAAGACAGTGCAAATCAGAGACTAAGTTACTGAAACTCTGGATATTTTAGAAAGTGTTATTTTACCTTGAGTAGACAAATGGGTTTCAGTGAGGCGTGTCTGAAACATCCTAAAAGACAACGGTAAAGGCAGCAATATAGATTACAATTCACAGTTTAATATGCATTTAAGAGTGAACACTAAACAGGATAGACAGCTTACTGTGATCTAATAAAGACTGAGGTTAACACAGATTGCAAAATTGAATTTTAGATTCTTCAAAATTAAGGGAAAAAAAAAACAAACCCTGGCTTTCACACACAATGCACTTAATTAGAAAAATTCCTCCTTTTGCCTCATTTATGTCAGTATTTTATAAATTCACATAACAAATGTACCCTCCTCTGTGGGTATCAATATGCGCATGTTACAACGTGCACTTATTGTAGGCTTTTGCTGGTGGCTCAGCAGTAAAGAATCCACCAGCAACGCAGCAGGCTCGGGTTCGATCCTGGGTCGAGAAGATCCCTTGAAGAAGGAAATGGCAACCCACTCCAGTATTCTTGCCTGGAAAATCCCTTGGACAGAGAAGCCCGGTGGGCTACAGTCCATGGGGTCACAAAGAGTCGGACACGACTGAAGTGACTTAGCACGCAGCATGTGCTGATCTTTGTGGGGAAATAAATAAATAAATAAATGTTGGAAACATATGTTCCATTCTAGAACAATGAAATTATGACACTGCTCTTGGACAGACTTCACAACCACTTTCTAAGTGGTATAAAAGTCCATAATTTCTTAAGAGTAGTATAAAGCTCAGCATATACAACCAGACATACAGTACAATTTACAACTGTAATACAGAGACTCTAAGCACACACACAGGCATCAGAAAAGACACTGGAAGGAAGCGCTCAAATATATTAATGGTAATATTTCTGGGCAGTTTTTCTTTATACTAATTCCACATTTTCCCCAATGACAAGCATTTCCCTGTACAAATATAACAATAAAAATCCTTAAAGAGCAAACCACTACCTTTCAAGGTATGAATCACCATGTGGAGTCTCACGGTCAAACTACCTGTACTGTTGTTGCAGCAGCTCTCTAGGTTCGGCCTGGTTCTGAATTCCTCTCCGAAAAACGGCACTGGCATGCTGCCGCTCCCCCTGGCCTTCCAGATGCCCGGCCCAGGCTACGTACAGAGGAGCTGCCTGGGTTCCGATACCGTGGTTGTACAGAAACTCGAAAAACTGGTGAAGGTCACTGTTGCACTTGGCCTGCAGAAATCCAAAGCAGACAGACATGAAAGAAGGGCACTTGCCAGGCATGGCGTGGCTCCCAGTCCAAACAACGCTCAGTGTTCATCTTCAAGGAGGCAGCGCGACGTACTTGGCAGGGGAAGGCCTGTGTGGTCCTCTGATGGCAAGCCTCAAAGTCAGCTCATCCCCTTCCTTGACATTCAGCGTCCCCCACTATTTCCCAAGACAGTAGGTTCTGTGCTGTAATATTAATATATAAAGTTGTACTCGTTCAAATTGTACAGGGTGTGTCTAATCCTCACATTTTGAAGCTTAGTAAAGATGGATAACAAATTCCTGTTTCCTTTATCTATTCCATTCATGATTTTGTGACCACAACTCATGCCCCAAGCCTTTAGTTCAAGATTGAACAGATCCAACCTTTGAAAGACTAATCTGAGGCAGCTTTCTCCTTTGAGCACTAAATTCATTTCTGAGAGTTAATATTTTCTTAATTATTCACAATGAATTTAATTTACTCAAGGAACCCTCTTTAGCACCAGGGAGTGCCTGATTATCTACTCTTCCCTGAACACACTTCTCAGCCAACAAACCTTCTTTTCAAGGTTTCTACCTTAAAAAGTGAGAGTGTTAGCCGCTCACTTGGGTCCGACTCTTTGTGATCCCATGGACTATGGCCCGTTAGGCTCCTCTGTCCATGGGATTCTCCAGGCAAGAATACTGGAGTGGGTAGCCATTTCCTTCTCCAGGGGATCTTCATGACTCGGGGTCGAACGCAGGTCTCCTGCATTGCAGGCGGATTCTAGACCACCTGAGCCGCCAGGGAAGCCTGGCTGCTAGCTTCTGTTGTCACATGTCAGACTTTACAGAGAAGGAAGGTTTTAAAATTCAATCACTGATTCCACAAGACAGAAGCCAGAAGATTGTAAAATACGAGCCTCTGGCCACACAACTTCAAAAAAAGAAAAAAAAAAAAGTTATGACTTAGAAACATAAGGAATCAGATAAAAAACACCCCAAAAATGATCCTAAAATCTGGGGTAAAAAGCAAAAGTACAACATGACTAGGGATGTGATTATACCTCTGAAAGTATACTTACAAATTGTAGACAATAATTGATGAACCTTGGGTCATTGTGATATCTCTTCTTATCTAAAAATTCCTTCATTAGATGCTCTAATAAAGTTGTTAGGTATTCTTTATTCTCAGGAAAATTCTCTTCTACCCATCGCATGTAACTGGAAAAAATATGGATAGTATTAATTTTTCAGGGCAGTATACAGTTTGTTTATATAAAAAATAAAGAAATGAAATGCTAACCTTTCCCATTCACCAAGCGGGTCATCGCCCTTGTAGCTCTGCATGTGGGCTTCAAACATTCTAGAACAGAGAAAAATAGGTACATGGGATTGTTAGGAATACTTCCTAAAAGCAAAAGTTATATTTTATATTTATCATGAATATACCTTAAAATAGAAAACTTAAGACATCAATTCAAATGCTGTAATAAAAATGAAAACAGTATTCACTCAGAGACTCAAAAGCAGTGTTTTTTCAGAAGAAAGCAAGACGCAAGGCCGCTGAGGTAGCTCTACAGGAAGCCGCTATTAATAAAGGGTCTCCAGTTCCAATGCCACTGCCACCATGAGGGGCACTAGACCTTTGCTGCTCCTCCTTCTAATGTTGGGACCCAGGTGTGGCGTTGACTCAGACCCCTTGCCTTGCTGCTTAGGAATTTGGCTGGAGATTTGAAGAGAACTCTTGAAAGGTGCATGACAGCCCACGGTTATTCACCCAGTTATGTCTGACTCTTTGCAACCCCACAGACTGTAGCCTGCCAGCCTTCTGTGTCCATGGGGTTCTTCAGGCAAGAATACTGGAGTGGGTTGCCATTCCGTTCTCCAGGGGATCATCCCAACCCATGGGTCAAACCTGGGTCTCCTGTACTGCAAGCAGATTTTTTACCGTCTGAGTCACCAGGGAAGCACATGACAGCCCAGGGTCCAGCAGACCGGGACTTCCAGGACACAGTTTGCTTTCTGGGCCTCAGTGGGACACCAGGGTCCCGAGGGAGACCACCCGATGACAGTGCTCGGAAGTCAGTGGCTGCAGCTCCCTGAGAACTTGCCCTACTTCTGCACACTCAGCCACAGGTTGAAAACAAACCAGCCCAGCCAAGAAAGTTCTCCAAGAGGCCCCAGGTGCTAGCAGGATGAAGAAACCAGCAAAAAGAAAGAACACAGAGGGGGAAAACAAGCAAACAAACCCAAAGGACAGAAGGGGTAAGAGTGAGACAGGACTTACTATTTTCAGGTAGGGTGGTCACGAAAAGCCTGCCTCTCTGAGAGGGTAACGTCTGACAGGGCCAGAACCAGGCAGCTAAGTTAGGAGGAAGGTGAGGGGTGACAAGATCTAATGTGTATTTTAAAACTGTCTCTAAGCGACGAAGTGGGTGGGGGATGAGAACAGTTACGGAGCTATTGCAGAGTCCCAACCAGTATGGGAACTGTTGAAATGCGGAACTGGGGTGTTTTGGAGAAAGAGACAATGAGACTTGCAGATGCGACTGAACATTGGGTAAGAAAGAGTCAAAGTAAGGAAGACTTTCAGGTTTCTATCAAAGAAGTTCGATGATTTTTTCGAGGGGAAAAAAAAATTTGAAAGTAATATTTTCTCCTAGCTGTCACCTCACAATACAAATAAAATCAGTTTCTTATGACTCAAAATCCAGGAGCCACAAAAGAAAAAGCTAGGTAAGTGGACTGCTGCTGCTACTGCTGCTAAGTCGCTTCGGTCGTGTCCGACTCTGTGCGACCCCACAGATGGCAGCCCATTGGGCTCCGCCATCCCTGGGATTCTCCAGGCAAGAACACTAGGTAGGTGAACTACTTATCAATAAAAAGCTTCTCTATGTCAAATAAACAAAACACCAAGCAGAGTTAAGAGAGAAATGCTAAACGGGGATGATGAAAGAGCTTCTAGGAATTGGGAGGAAAAAACAAACCCAATCCAATTCAAGAAATGAACAAAAGGCATTTCACAGAAAAATACTCAACCTCTCTCAGGAGAGAAATTTGCCTCCCTGAGATAATTTCTCATCTACCAGACTCCAAAAATATGACAACAATGTAGAGGGGAAGTAATGGAAAAAGACACACTTACAACTTGCTTGGAGGTGGGAGTGTGCTCAATCCCTGCCAAGGAAACTGGTAATAATATCACCAGCATTACAGATGGATTTCCTTTTGATCTAGCAAACCCACTCCTAGTAATCTAGAGGACAGATACATGAAAAGCACCATTGGTACAAGATATTTCGCCATGGCACTATTTGTTATAGCAAAAGAAGGTCCGCATTCCAAGTGTCCAACAATGGGGTACTTTTTTAGGTCAATTATGACACATAAAATATCATGCAGTTGTAAAAAAGAATGAAAAAAGAATCCATGGAATGACAGACTGAAATCTCCAAGGATAGCATTAAAAAAAAAAAAAAGCAGTGCATATGCTCTGCTACTTTTTATGTTTAATAAAGGCAGGAATTGTACACATACGTATATATGTACGTACATATGTTCGTGTTATTATAAATACTTACATTCTTGAAAAATAAACTAGAAAAATGGCTACATACAAGGCATTGGAAGAGCCGTCTGATAAAGATCTCAGTGAACAAGATTTAACCAAATCTTTTTTAACCACATAAACGTAGTACTTATTTTTAAAAGTTAAAAAATATTCCTACATCTTGAAACTCCTTCTTGTGCATCATAGTAGACAAGTTCCCACAATTTATAAGCAGTTTAAAAGTTCCTAATTTAAGTTATGAAATAACTTTCTCCTGAAACATATGTAATAGGCAGCCCAAAGTAAGATGCCCATCTGATACCAATCACACTTCTCTAGTAATATGGTCTAAACACACTGTAAAGCAATACTAAAACACTCAGCTCATTAGTGCAAATTAGCTTTTGGAATGTCAAAATAAGGTCAGAAATATCTGGTTTCTATTTTAAAATGGGGGAAGAGGAGTCTGTAAAATTGAAATCCTTTGCGGTCCAGGCTACAGAAAAAGTCTGAAGGCAGAGTTAAGGAGCTGAGTCTTTTGATCTCAGACAGTTAATATTACACTGGTGCTAATAAAACTAACCAGTTTTACTTTCCGTAGCACAAGATTTAACTGTTTTAAATGCATTTAACAGTCTGGATAAATCACCTAAGTCATGAAAAGCAAAGACATGGGAATTTAAAAAATTGTTAGCAGGTGGACATAAATGACAAACAGTGGAACATTTTTTCCCTTAAAGTGCACATTACTCAACGATTTTTAATAATTGTGGGATTATGGGATAGTGCAATTTTAAGTTCTCATGGAACCTACATGCAAATGTTAGTTTTTTTGGGGTTAGACATTTTACTTCCACCGAGGCGATCTGCCCAGAGGAGAATTCCTTACAATCAAGGAGCTCTGGGGGGCCTCAATTTCATCCAAACCCCTCCCCACTCCCGTCAAACTGCCACTCTAGCGGCAGCTCGGTCAAAGGCCCGGCGTCTCAGCGGAGAGTCCCGGCTACACTGGGCTCCCTTTCCACGACTCCCGAGTGGCCCGCAGCGCAGCCGAGGAGGGATGGGGGTAGTGAGGCTGGGAGGGGACAAACTCCAGGGCCAAGAAAACGGGCGGAAAGGCCAAGGGAGGCAGGTCTGGGGCGGGCCAGGGAACTGCAGCCCACTAGGCCCGAACTCAGGTACCCCAGCCCCCGGAGGCCTGCAGCCGGGGATCACGCCCCCACCCACCCCTCTCCCTCCCACCAGACCCACACCTACTGAAAAACATTTTCCGGGTTATCCATGGCGAGAGGATCCAGGCCAGCAGCAGTCCCAACTGCGCCGTCGGGTAGTAGCCGCCGCCAAGTCGAATCTCCCGCGCAGCCTCAGTCGCCGCAACGACCGTTTGCAAGGCGCCTGGCCATTGGCCTCGGTTGCAAACGAGCTGGCCAATCGCCTGGGCCGTTGCCTGGAGACCAAGGTCCGCCTCCCTCTGGTGCGCCGGCAGCTCCTCCCACTTCCGGCAACCCAGTTGAATCAAAAGCGCAAGCTGAGGGCGCGGCGTGACGGGGACCACCTAGTTTGTCTCAGGAGTAGGAAGTGAGTTTTTTCCTTAGCCCTCCAAGCTGCAGCTGGCTTACAAAATTCCATGATTAAGGCATCACCCTAAGGAAGGCATCCTGGGAGAAAAACAGTTTCTCGAGATTGAAAAAAATTGTGCCACTTTGACGCTTTGCTTACTTATATAAACCAGAGTCGTTATTCCTGGTTTATGGAAAGAAGAAACGTAAACCGTTCAGACTTAAGGTCGCAGAGTTCGGGGGGAATGACTACCTCTGGCTTAGGAGAGGCTGATGGGGTGAAAAACGGAATCCTGCCGAGTGGCACGCCTCTCCATTTCCCGCAGTTTTTTGTTCCGCGTCTCTGTAAGTAAAGAACCTAGATGCTGCGTTAAATTTTGGTTCCAGATCCAAAAAAAGCTGTGGCAGAGAGTTCGAGAGTGATTCATCAAAAGCCCAGGGAAAAACCTAAGTGGGTTTTAGCTTAGTGGTTACAACGTGAGGGCATCACGTCTGTAAGCGCTTAAGGGTTAGTTATGTAAATTATATATGGCAAATAAAGCGACAGGTTGATATCCTTGGAGACCTTCAGGCTTGATCTAACTGATATGAAACGCTCTGTGGGTGCTCTACAGCGAATGAGAGCTCAAGGGACTGGGCAGTTCCTACATCCAACTGGTAATTAAAAGAACAGAAGTTTGGATAGAGTACAGAATGGCGGCAGGAAAACTTTCACCATCTTCTGTGGAACTTAGGAGCTGTGGAGATCATGGATTTAGGAATTAGAAAATCAAAAATGAGATCCTTTTGCAAAGGAGTCCAGAAGTCTAAGAAGAATTATGTAATACTCTGATGCTTCCTACCTGAGACTGAATTAGAAGAAGCCTAACCTTACCTAACCCCTTGATCTTTTAATAACTTCCCATTCTACTTCTCAGGTTCTTTCTAGAGCTGCTTGACAGTACAAGTAAAATATAAAGAGCTATTCATGTGATTACCTTTCTTTTAGAGAAGCGGTGTGCACGTTTTGCTGTCTTGGGGCCCTTAAGTTAAATACCTTTTTTTTAAAAAATTAGCAGCTTCTGGAAATCCTGATGCTCTCAGAGTTCAGAATTTCTTTTAGGGAAATGATTGATTTGGATTACACAAGTATCCAATTTGTGGGGTTGTTAACTCAGAGGGTGCTCACTCTGGAGTCTTTAGACAAGTTTAGGTTCTGCTGATTATCACAGGAATTAACACAATTTTGTTCTAACTCAAGTTTTCAACCCATGTCTGATTCCACCTCAGTCACCAATCAGGAAATGTTGATCAGGCATCTCTCATATACTAGGTGCTATTGGATTTAATTGTAACCTTATCTGACTCAGACAGATCTTGTCCTTAAGAAACTAGTGGTATTATCTGGGAGATGGAGATACAGACATAAAAAATTGTTGTTTAGTCACTAAGTTGTGTCTGACTCTTTGTGACCCCGTGGACTGTAGCCTGCCAGGCTCCTCTGTCCAAGGGATTTTCAAGGCAAGAATCCTGGAGTGGGTTGCCATTTCCTTCACCAAGGGCTCTTCCCAACCCAAAGATTGGACCTGTGTCTCCTCCATTGGCAGGCAGATTCTTTACCAATGAGCCACCTGGGAAGCCTGTATAGACATAAATAATATTAAGTGCTAAATGAATGTTTGGGACTTCCTTAGTGGCTCAGCTAGTAAAGAATCTCTGCCAATGCAGGATTAAGTGCTAAATTAATACACATATGATTTCTGCTCGGGGAGTCTAGAGGAGGGAGGGGACATGGGGCCTGTCTGTCAGAGAAAGCTTCCTGGAAAAGGGAGGGCTTGACTTGGGCCTTGAACGTGGTGGGGTGGATCTGGGCTGGGGGGAGTCTGGGGACGTCATTCCTGGGGTAAATAAAGATCACTGAAGGAAATAACCCTTGAGGACTTCTGTTAATGAGCAGTGGAAAGTCTTTATGAAAGACGAATTTAACAGTTTGATGTCTGATCTTACATGCTAGATTACGGCGTTTGTACTTGATCTTGACAATAAACTGGGCCTTTGGGGAATGAGCAGCATTGTACTTATAGGACCTCATGGTAGGTATACTTAGCTCGACCCTGTTTTCTAGAGGCCACAGAGCTTGTCTGCCCTCCTTCATTTCTACCACTAGGAGCTTCTCTCCCACCAGGCTTGTTTGTGGAGTAAAGTATTGTGAAGGCCTCTTCCCACACTGCCCCTTAAAAAGGGCACACTGACCCACTGATGCCAGACACTGGGGTATATCTAGAGGTAGCAGTAATAAGTATTACAGTTATCAGCAATTATTAGAATCTTACATGTTTCTGGAAATAATTTCCTGGCTTACTAATTGCCTTCTCTTTTTCCTTAATTATGGACATCCCTCTCTGCTATTATTCTGTAGGAAAATTGTTGGATTGGCCAAAATTCAGGATTTCCTATAATATGGAAAAACCTGAATAAACTTTTTGGCCAACCCAATATAACGATCTTCCCACACACTGTGTTCATCATAATGTCCCTATTAGGTTAATCAACCCAGTTCCCAATAAATCAGGATTTTAGGGGGACAGGGAGGGAGAGGCAGGGTGAAGAGGCCAAGATCAGTAATCTGCAGACTCTAAGCTGGCATTGGAGGCAGAAGAAGGTAAGACAGGGAATCAGATCTCAAGGAGGGAGTGTTCTCAGAACACAAAGATGTCTTTAATATGTAAGGAAAAGAAGAGAAAGATAATTTGATGGCCTAGAAGAATTTACAGAAACGGGTCACTGAAGCTGGGGAAGGCTGCTACTTGTGTAGAGATGTGTTGAGTTGGAGGGTTTACCAGATGTTTGACCTTCCTGTGTAACAGGACTAAGCACCACGGAAGGAAAGCAGAGGCTGGCCTGGTTCAAAGCCTTCAGGAGCTTGTTGAGGTAAGTCTCATGTGCTGTTTCCTAAGTCTAGAATGAATATTTTTATAAGAGCTTCACATTCTCTCTACATGTCAGGAGTAAAGGAAGAACTTCCAAACAGTGTGATGAAGAGTTTGCTACTTTGATGAAGATCTATAAACCCCCAAATGCTGGCAGTTTACATAAATCAATATAAGCAGAAAATCTGGAAGAGCTGGCAAATTTTTTTTTTTTTTAATTCACTAATTGGAAGTTCATGCCACTGACAACATTTCAAATTCCATCTGCTCCAACTGTTATCTTCTTTCATCTTCTCCCTCTGCCCTTTTCTCCTCAGGTTTGTGTTGAGAGTATAGCGATTGCCATGGCATATCTGAAAGTTTGTTAAATAATAATCGTTGCTTCACTGATTAGCCATCCCTTTAATTTTTGGCATTGCTATTTTCTTGGTCGATCTGTTACCTTATCTCCCCAGACCCACCCCAGAATGTGAGTGGGGAGGCTTGTTCTGATCTGAGTGGGAGTAGTGGGCCCACATGTGTCAAAGTCTGAATTTCCTACATCTGAGGCAGAAATGTGCAGTTACAACTCTCTCTCCCTCTAAAACTTTAAATTAGTTTATCTGCTAATTTCAATATTAAATGTCCATCTATTGAAAATGACTAATAGATTCCCTAAATTGGTAAAGCATTTTCATTCATATTTGGGCTTTCAGTGACTTGTTATTCCAAAATAGTAATTTCCAAACTTATTGGAGATGGAAAACCAGACTGCATCAGGGAACATGAGCTCCATACTTGACTTTCCCAAGAAGCAGGTGTGCTGTGCTGTGCTGCGCCACTAAGTGGTGTCTGACTCTCTGCAACCCCATGGACTGTAAACTACCAGGCTCCTCTGTCCATGGGACTACCCTGGCAAGAATACTGGAGTAGGTCGCCATGCCCTCCTCCAGCGGATCTTCCCAACCCAGGGATCGAACCCGTGTCTTCTGAGTCTCATCTCCTGCATTGCAGGCAGATTCTTTACCCAGGTAGCCACCTGGGAAGCCAAAGAAGCAGATAATGGGACTTAAACCCTGAATCTGATTATGTTTCCTAATCTGTAAAATGAAACCTATCTCCTTCTCTTCATAATGTTTCTCTGACTTCCACTTTCCTATAGCCTCCACTCAATTTCTTGGGTTGTCCCATGATACCAGTCAGTGCTCTGTTAGGAAAAGGAAAATGGGGACTTTCCTGGTGCTCCAGCGGTAAAGAATCTGCCTCCCAGTGTAGGAGACTCAGGTTCCGTCTCTGGTAGGGGAACTGAGATTCCATGAGCCTTGCAGCAGCTAAGCCCAGGTGCCACAACTAGTGAGCCTGAATGCTGCAGAGTTTGTGCATCTCAACGAGAGAAGGCTGTGTGCCGCATAACGAGAGAAGCCTGTTGCGGCCAAGAGCCCGTGTACTGCAACGAAGACCCAGCACAGCCAAGATTGAAAAGAAAAGAGAAAGAGAACAATTATTCTTCTCTAGGTTCTGCCTGTTTGACACATGCTGCTGCTGCTGCTGAGTCGCTTCAGTCATGTCTGACTCTCTGCAGTCCCATAGACGGCAGCCTACCAGGCTCCCCTGTCCCTGGGATTCTCCAGGCAAGAACACTGGAGTGGGTTGCCATTTCCTTCTCCAATGCATGAAAGTGAAAAGTCAAAGTGAAGTCGCTCGGTTGTTGACACGTGCAGACAATCACAAACACACATATATCTTCCTTCCACTGGGAAACTTTAAGTAATTTATAGTAGCAGCATTAGCTGTGTTGCTGAAACATCATATAAGATTAGAGATTTATAATTAAAGTAGTGACAGAAAGCTGACAGGTGATTTCAGGGGCTGCAGAACGTTAAGAATAAAGCTGACATGAAGAAAGGAAAAAATATAAAGCCCTATTCTAGAAATGTTTTTTATCTGAGGGTGTTTTGTTACTTCTGAAGATCCCTTGTGTGGTCAAAACCCAGGATGGACTTTCGTATCACTGCAGCCTGGAAGGAAGGATGGGAATCCCAGCTCTCTGCCGCCATCAGTCTCCCCAAGAATCTCTCATGAAATGTTCAGTCCTATGTGCTATCCTGGTATTTGTATAATGGACACAAGTGATGCCCAGATATAATTTACATGTTAGCCTGGTTCTGGAGACCAGAGACCCTATTCCTTTCTCTTTCCTATTCTTCCCTTATTAGAGGCATCTAATCTTATGAGCTCATTTTTGCATCTTGATAAATGGCTACACTGGTACTAATGGCTGGAATCAAGATTGCCAAGAGAAATATCAACAACCTCAGATACGCAGATGATACCCACTGTAATGGCAGAAAGTGAAGAGGAACTAAAGAGCCTCTTGATGAAGGGGAAAGAGGAGAGTGAAACATACAAAAAACTAAGATCGTGGCATCCAGTCCCATCACTTCATGGCAAACAGAAGGGGACAAAGTGGAAGCAGTGACAGATTTTATTTTCTTGGGCTCCCAAATCACTGCAGGCGTTATTCAATAGCACAACAAAGACACCGATCCCTTAAGAAATGCTCGGAGTTTTTGAAGACTGTGTCAGGAATTCAGTCAAAAACCAACTAAATTTCTTTTCTTTTTTTTGAAATTTATTTTGGCCATGCTTACTGTCATGGAGGATCTTAGTTCTCCAACCAGAGATCTGATCCATGCATCCTGTGCTGGGTGTGTAGAGTCTTAACCACTGGACTATGAGGGAGGTCCCCAGACAAATTTCTTTTTACAAAATTATACCTGCATCTCTGAGCATTAGTTCAAAATTTCTCTAGCATTTATAGCCTCTCTACTTTATAACAATGTTATAAGGCAAGGGCTAGGTAAACCTGAGCTACTATCATTGCTGGGATTCTCAAAGTACCGGGGGGTCTGGGAAGCATTGTTGCTTTCAGTCTCTCAGTTGTGTCCAGCTCTGCAACCCCATAAGCTGCAGCACACCAGGCTTCCCTGTCCTTCACCATCTCCCAGAATTTGCTCAAACTCATGTCTGTTGAGTCAGCAATGCCATCCAACCATCTCTCCCTCAGTTGACCCCTTCGTCTCCTGCCATCAAGCTTTCCCAGCATCAGGGTCTTTTCCAATAAGTCAACTCTTCACATGAGGTGACCAAAGTATTGGAGCTTCAGCTTCAGCATCAGTCCTTCCAATGAATATTCAGGGCTCATAATCCTTTAGGATTGACTGGTTTGATCTCCTTGCTGTCCAAGGGACTCTCAAGAGTCTTCTCCAGCACCCCAGTTTGAAAGTAACAGTTTTTCGGCACTCAGCCTTCTTTACGGTTCAACTCTCACGTCCATACACAAGGAACATTATAGTTTCCTCAGTTGCCCCATTTGCCTCCTGAAACCCAGCGCAGTGGTCACATGGAGCCATTAGAAGCCATGCCCTGCAGAGTTCTCATCTGAAAAGAAAGGACTGACTGAAAATACTCCAGGGTTCTCCCTGCTCTATTTTCTGGTTCTCTGATTTCTACAAGCACACCAAAGTTTCCTGAGAACAGTCTGGGCCTCAGCACGGAAGCCTAGCCCTGGGCTCTAGTGCTCGTGCCCCAGGCCCTCATGAAAGCTGCCTCCAGAAAGTTCACCAAGGCCCCCAGGGCAGTCCTGCAGGGGAGTGTGATGTGGTGTGGGTCCTCTGGGGCCTGAGTCCTCTGCCTTGGAGAGCCAGGAGCCCTTGGGCAAGTCATTAACGTTCCTGGCCACTCATCTGTGGAAGGAGCTTAAAGGATTCTTGCCTGCCACCATCCACGCAGGAGAACGCTCTCTCAGTGTCCAAGCCAAGAGCCTGCCTCTCCTACAAGGACCGAGGGGCTGGGGCAGTGCAAAATGAAGCCAGCAGTCATCACAGCCTCCCTCTTCTATGGAGAGCCCAGGGCTGCAGGATGGCCCTTGAGCACAAACCTGGATGCCATGCCTGGTCCACTGTGGGCCACTGGACACCCTTCTCAAAGGCCTGGGCTGCTGGATTCCTGCATTTCCCTTATGAGGTCCTGCTGTGGGCACTCTGGTTCTGAGCCCAGCCTTTTCCTCCAGGACATACGTAACTCCTCTAGCAGGCATCTTGTTGGGGAAGGTTTTCTGATGCTGTAACTGGCACATCTAGCTTGTGTTCTTTGACTTCTCCAGGTGGCTTTCCAGGTGGCTCAGACAGTAAAGAATCTGTCCTGTGTGCAGGAGAGCAGAGTTTGATCCCTGGATTGGGAAGATTCCCCCAGAGAAGGAAATGGCTACTCACGCCTGTATTCTTGCCTGGAGAATCCCATGGCCAGAGGAGCCTGGTGGGCTACAGTCCAAAGGATCTCAAAGAGTCAGACATGGTTGAAGTGACTTAGCACACATGCACATACTGGATTGAAAGTTCATGTAACCTTATTGGAAAACTGGGTTTTTGCAGATGTAATCAGGTTAAGATGAGGTCAGAGTGGAGTAGGATGGGGCCCAACCCATTGATTGGTGTCCTTATAAGGAGAGGGAGGTTGTTTTTGTTTTTTTGAGAAATCTACAATGAATATTCAGATTTTCTGCAGTCATTGTGGAATATGTCCACAATTTAAATAATCCCACAGAACATCCCACTGACCATCACAGAGCACCTAATATGAGGCAAATATTATGTACACATAATTATAGTCTTTAAAAAAATGTAGATCATATTAGCCACAAGTTTCAGATGAAGAAATTGAAACTAAGAGAGATGAAGATTCTTATCTAAAGTCACAAGATCAGTCACAGACAAATTTGGGGCAGGTTAGGCTCTAGGGCAGCCCTTTGGGCAGAAGCAGGTTCACAGCAAGGGCTCGTGTGCAACTGGGGGTGCCCCTCCTGACAACACCCTCACAACAACCCAACCCTCACAACAAACATAGGCTCTGGTGCCCTGGAAGGGGGAGACCATCAGCTAAAGCAGAGCTCTGGCTCCAGGCAGGCCCCAGGGATTGCCCAGGCTCCAGAATCCTCAGGAGAAGAGGGGCACGGGGGCTCTATGCCTCAGAACAGTCCTTGGCTCACACAGCACCATGAAAATACAGAGCTAAAAACCTCCTGGACAGCAAGGAGATCAAGCCAGTCCATCCTAAAGGAAATCAACCCTGAATATTCACTGGAAGGACTGATGCTGAAGCTGAAGCTCCAGTACTTTGGCCACCTGATGTGAAGAGTTGACTCCTTGGAAAAGACTCCGATGCTGGGAAAGATTAAGGGCAGGAGGAGAAGGGGGTTACAGAGGATGTGGTGGTTGAATGGCATCACCGACTCAACGGACATGAGTTGGAAACTCCGGGAGATAGTGAAGGACAGGGAAGCCTGGCGTGCTGCAGTCAGTGGGGTTGGAAAGAATGGGACAAAGCTTAGGACTGAGCAACAAGAAGGAAACTAACACAGATGATATTCATTAACCTAAGGACAGCAGACAGAGACCCAAGGGCCAACTACAGCACAGTCCCCAAGTCATCTCCCCAGCCCAGTGGTCTTTGAAAGGAAACGACTAACATTCCCTTTCTACATGGATGGGAATCAGCAAAGTAGATGAGACTTAGAGGAAAGGAATGAATGTTTGTCACTTGTTAGAACAACAGAAGGAGGATTCTGGGAGGTGAGTTCATGCTTGTTCATTGTTTGTTCTGTCTGCATCTCCCAGCTACCCTGTAGCCCCAGGCCACCCCCCCCAGATTACAGTAATATTAAAGTTCGCTGGAATGCCAAGCTGCAGCTGACCTGGGGCCAGAGCATGGGCCAGGCCATCTTGGATCTTGGGCGCAAAGAGGCTGCTGATACAAGAGGTCCGCTCTGTGAGATGCCTCAGCTCTGAGCAGCCAGGCCCCGGTGTCAACAGACCAACCTCCCCTCTACCAGGGTTCTTGTGGGCCACCGACTGGAGGGACAACTGAGCCGAGGGCACAGGCAGCAGGAGCTCAAGCCCCGGGGCAAGGCGGGGAGGGAGACCACTGTAAGAGCCCAGACTCCTTGGACCTTTCTTTCTTCACTGGGTGCCCAGGCAGCAGCGGCGGGGTAGGGTCAGCGCGCGGGAGGGCGGGGCAAGCGGCGGAGGAGGGCGGCGACGGGCCGGCGGCGTGGAGAGGAGAGGAGAGGGCGTGCGCTCCGGGCCACTTGCGGGGGGAGGCGCGCGAGGCAGCGGCCCCAGAGACGCGCCAGAGGCCCGACAGCGCGATGGAGCCGGCGGACCTGGGGCTCGGGGACTCATCCTTGCACCGTTACCTGGACGGCGAGTTCTGGAGCCTCAAAAACGAGCTGCGCGGGCTCCTGGGCGGCTGTCCGCTCTTCCGGCCCAGGTACGCGTCCCCGAGGGCACCCCGCGTTGCGCCCCGGGCAGGGCGAGCTGGGGTGTGTGTGCTGCGCCCGAAAACAGGTCCCTCCCGACCCGACGGAAGATGGGCTGCCCGCCCCAGTCCTGTGGACGCCGCAGAGCCGGCGACTTCGTGGCCCTCAGGAGGCGTCCTCTGCCCACCCCGCTGCCTCCTACATGGAGAGCAGGGACGAACGGGCGCGCCCCGCAGCGGCGGACGGGATGCTCGGCCCAGAGCGGTAGCTTCTAAGCCTGTTTCCTAATCTGTTTCTTGAGTCCCCGCCTTTGGGTGGTACTCCTTGCCGGGAGAGGGGGCAGAAAACCGGGTTGGAGCGGGCGTGGAGCGCCCCCAGGGCCACCGTGTCGCCTGGTCCGGAACAGAAGCGCGGAAAGCGGCGCAGAACAGCGTTATCCCGGGTCATGCCTGCAGAGAAGTGGGGGCATTTTCCCGGCACAGGGATGGACTGGCTCTGCCCGGGGTCGTATCTGGTTGCTGGCATGCTGCGGACTCCCAGGGGCTTCGCGGAGTCCAGGTGTGCGCAGGGGCGGGTGAACAGCGGCTGGGGTGCTTGGGTTGTAAGGTGGATTCAGGCCCAGAAGTCATTTGATGGCAGCACAGCCCAGAAAAGTGGACAGAGGGCTTGGTGCAGCCTAAGTTTGCAGATGGAGAAAATAACCCAAGGACCAGCCCTCGTGTCTCGTTGAGGACTTTCTCCTGCGCTCTGCTGGGTGTCTCACCTCATCTCAGGTCTTCTGATAAGCCCATTTTTAGAATCAGACTTTGGAGTTTTAATTTAAGAAAGCCCCAGTTAAAAAACACCAGTATGTTCTGAAGGAAGATTAACCAGTTAGCACATGTTTCTGTCTCAAGGATGAGCTAGGCTGAAGGAGGAGATGCTCGGAATAAAAGCAGGTCTTCCTTGGGGAGGAAGCTGTGGTTTCTGCACTGGAGGTAACTGGTAGGGGGAGCGGGGCTTAGGGGAGGTGACAGGTGAGATGGTGGGTGGGCCCTTGTCTCCCCAACTTGTCCTTTCCCCCCCTCTCTCACACCATCTTCTTTATGTTATCTTTCTCAAAGCATGGTCCTGGGACTCCTGGGGGTACCCAAGACTTTTTCAGGAGCTTCACAAGTTAGAAATTATTTTAGTGATAACATGAAGCAGTTACTGATCCTTTCATCCTCATTTTCTCACGAAGGTACAGTGGTAGTTCCCAGAAACTATAAGATGTATAATTTCCCAACATAGCTGCAGAAGCAGAGAGCAGCATCCAATTATTTCAAGGCAGACGTTAACCAGACTTGTAAAGACGCAGAACAATGCCACTTTTCTAATTAAAAGTGTAGTTCTTTTAGTAGACATTTAATGAATTTATTATTGTTACATTCAAATGATATAAATATTTAAACATTTTTTCTTTTATAATTTCTAATATGATAAATACCATAAATACCCATAGATATTTGCAGATCCCAATAATTTTTTAAAAGACAATTTTAAAGAGCAGTGTTAGGTTTAGAACAAAATTGAGAGGAAGGTACAGAAATTTCCCATATATTAATACCTCCTGTCTCCACACAGGCATAACCTCTTCCATTACCAACATCACTCACCAGAATGGACTTTTCTTTTTTTTTAGCCAAAGATGAATCTACGTGGGTACATCATAGTCACTCAGAGACCACAGTTTACGTTAGAGTTCACTCTTGGTGTTGTACGTTCTGTGGGTCTGGACAAATGTTTAATGACACGTACCCATCATTATTGGAGAAGGAAATGGTAACCCACTCCAGTATTCTTGCCTGGAGAATCCCATGGACGGAGAAGCCTGGTAGGCTACAGTCCATGGGGTTGCAAAGAGTCGGACACGACTAAGCGACTTCACCTTCACCCATCATTATAGGGGCTTCCCAGGTGGCTCAGTAGTAAAGAATCCACCTGCCAGTGCAGAAGATGTTGGTTCAGTCCCTGGATTGGTAAGATCCCCTAGAGGAGGAAATGGCAACCCACTCCAGTATTCTTGACTGGAAAATTCCATGGACAGAGGAGCCTGACGGGCTGCAGTACATGGGGTTGCAAGAGTCGGGCACGACTGACTGAGCGTAGCGCCGCTCCCATCATTGTGGTGTCATCCAGAGTGTTTTCACTGCCCCAAACATTGTCACCTCTGTGTTTCTCTCACCACCCACCCCTGGCAACCACTGATCTTTTCACTGTTTCCATAGTTTTGCCTTCTTAGAATCATATAGTTGCGATCATGCAGTATGTAGCCTTTTCAGATTGCCTTATTTCACTTAGTAATATGTGTTTAAGCTTTCTCCATGTCTTTTCATGGCCCAAGAGCTCATTTCTTTTTTCGTGCTGAATGCTGCTCCATTGTCTGGATGAACCGGTTTATTTATCCAGTCACCTACTGAAGTCCACCTTGGATGCTTCCACGTTTTGGAAGTTATGCGTAAAGCTACTATAAACATCCATGTACAGGTTTTTGTGTGGAGGCCTCAAGAATTTTTAAGAGAGCAAGGAGGTCCTGCTGCTTTAAGTGATAGTAGGTTCTGTCACAACCCTTTATACAGGGGTCCCCAACTTCCGGGATCTAATACCTGATGATCTGAGGTGGAGCTGATGTAGCAATAATAGAGATAAAGTGCACAAGAAACGTAATGCCCTTGAATCATCTGAAAACCATCCCCCTCCTCAGTGTATGGAAAAATCACCTTCCATGAAATTGGTGCCTGGTGCCCAAAAGCTTGGGGACCACTGCCCTTATACATGTCCCTTTTCTTCTTCCTGTGTCTTTTCAGTTTAGTTCCTGGGCTGTCATCTCTTTGTCTTTTCTTATTTAGATAACTGCAGTTTAAATGATGAAAAAGAATGCTAACATCTAAACCACTGATTTGGGCCAAGTAGAAGATTCTTTGCTGTGGACTGTGCAGTCTGCTTTGGGACAGAGGGAAAGGCAGGCCGGAGTTGGAAAGCCAGCCAGCAGCCAGCAGCACATTACCTGTGTGATTATCACCAAGGGAGATGTTACCTTCCTGAGCTTCCATCTGCAAAAAGGAGATAACATCTGTGCTGCTGGTTTAAATGAGAAACCGCTGAGTGGCTTTTCCTTAATGCTGGCTGCGGTATAACACCTAAAAAAAAAAGTGGGGGGAAAGAGATACAAACCCCATTACTCTAACAAACACTTTTCCATTCTCTCCAGTTCTTGTTTATTGACTTCATAATTTCAGAGTTGTAATAGCTTAAATGTCATACTGTTTTTTTTTCACCCCCAGTGATTAAAGATCTTAGTAGCTGCTTGAAAGTTCACTTTGTACTATCAGATTTGATCTTATCCTGTGTTCGAAGACAGTGGCCTGACTTCTTGATGTTTTTAACCTTCTGCCACAGTAAAAGGCGCCATGAGAGGCCAGAAATAAAACTCTCTGGTGGCTCAGATGGTAAAGAATCTGCCTGCGATGCAGAAGACCCAAGTTCGATCCCTGGGTTGGGAAGATCCCCTGGAGGAGGGCATGGCAACCCCCTCCAGTATCCTTGCCTGGAGAATCCCATGGACAGAGGAGCCTGGTGGGCCGCAGTCCACGGGGTCGTGGAGAGTCAGGCGTGACTGAGTGACTAACACCAGACATGGATTCACAGATACAATATGAGGCCTCCTGTAGCCAGTCCCCTATCCCCAGGCCCTTGAAATTCAAGTAGGTGTTGGAGGGGGCGAGGTTCATGAGTGCGAGTACGGTGTGTACCGTGGGCAGTTTGTACAGTGTCAGGCACTCCCAGGACATAGAGCCCAGAAAACGGTTTACTTCCCCAAAAAACCAAAACCCTGGTTTTGCAGTTTTCTGAGCACATCACCACTGCCCTCCTCTGTGCAGGGATTCATCCTTTGGGGTACTGTGCCAGGTGTGGTGCGGGTGCAGCCCAGCTTCCCCCCTCTCCCCAAGACCAGCCTGCCAGGCTGAGTCCTCCCTGTCCTCACTCTGATGGCGGGTCCCCCAGGCCCTGGGAATGTCCTCATGTCTAAGGGTCCCCCCTGCCCCGAGATCCACTGGACAGCATGCCCTTGGCTGGGGCAGCAGCGGATTCTGGGCCACTTGAGGCTCCTTCCTGAGGTTGCAGGGAATATTTAAAAACAACATCTGGGGACTTCTCTGGTGGTGTAGTGGTTAAGATTTCGCCTTCCAATGCAGGGGTGAAGGCTCTATCCCTAGTCAGGGAGCTAAGATTCCACATGCCTTGTGGCCAAAAACCAAAACAGAAAACAGAAGCAATCATGTAATAAATTCAATAAAGACTTTTAAAGTGGTCCCCATCAAAAAAAAAAAAAAAAAAAGCAACATCTGAAACGTGATAAGCTTTTCAAACGTTTTTAAGTTTGTTTCTTGGCAAAGCGGGGCTCTCTCCTGGGGGCCAGGCTGGTGAGTGGGTGTGCACAGGTAAGGCTTCTGTGCTCAGTAGCTTCAGCCGTGTCCGACTCTTTTCGACACTGTAGACTGTAGCCCACCATGCTCCTCTGTCCATGGGATTCTTGAGGCAAGAATACTGGAGTGAGTGGCCATGCCCTCCTCCAGGGGATCTTCCCAACTCAGCTCTCTTCTGTCTCCTGCATTGACAGGAGAGTTCTTTACCACTAGCGCCACCTGGGAAGCCCTGTAAGGCTCACCGGCCTCACTAGAAGTTTCTAGACTGACGGGACCTCCCCACTATCCGTCCTCAGGGCTCCCCTCCCTGGCCTGGCTGTGCTGAGCCGACTGCTTCCCTGTCCCCTTCTTTCTCTTCACTGCATTTTCTTTCCTTCCCTGGAGCAATGAACATTTCTCTTCCTAACCTTTGCAGAGATTTGGTTTTCCCCCACAGCCTTATTTATGCACTCAAGCATACGGTGAAGACCTTCTCATTGCAAAGAGTCAGATAATATTGAAAACCTGGAAGTTTCCCAAACTGTCGCCTCCCCCAACTGCTTATTTTTTTAAATTATTATTTATTGATTATTATTTTATTTATTTTTCTGGGCTCCAAAATCACTGCAGATGGTGATTGCAGCCTTAAAATTAAAAGACACTTACTCCTTGGAAAGAAAGTTATGACCAACCTAGACAACATATTAAAAAGCAGAGATATTACTTTGTCAACAAAGGTCCGTCTAGTCAAGGCTATGGTTTTTCCAGTGGTCATGTATGGATGTGAGAGTTGGACGATAAAGAAAGCTGAGTGCCGAAGAATTGATGCTTTTGAACTGTAGTGTTAGAGAAGACTCTTGAGAGTCCCTTGGACTGCAAGGAGATCCAATCAGTCCATCCTAAAGGAGTTCAGTCCTGGGTGATCATTGGAAGGGCTGATGCTAAAGCTGAAACGCCAATACTTTGGCCACCTGATTTGAAGAGCTGCCTCATTTGAAAAGACCCTGATGCTGGGAAATATTGAGAGCAAGAGGAGAAGGGGACGACAGAGGATGAGATGGTTGGATGGCATCATCGACTCAATGGACATGAGTTTGAGCAAGCTCTGGGAAATGGTGAAGGACAGGGAAGGCTGGCATGCTGCAGTCCATGGGATTATAAAGTGATTTGTGTGTGTGTGTGTGTTAGCTGCTCAGTTGTGTCTGACTCTCGGAAGCCCATGGACTGTAGCCCATCAGGCTCCTCTGTCCATGGGATTCTCCAGGCAAGAACACTGGAGTGGGTAGCCAGTCTTTCCTCCAGGGGATCTTCCTGACGCAAGGATTAAACCCGGTCTCCTGCGTTGCAGGCAGATTCTTTACTGTCTGAGTCATTGGGGAAGCCCATATAGTGACTTAGTAGTATAGAAAATGAAGATTCCCATGACTGCCCACTTTCTTTCCTTATTCCCACAAATCAGTGCATCCCCATTTTTACTTAAATTGGTATCCAGGGTTCACACTGCTGTGACTACATGTGTTATTTCCCTGCCATGCCCCATAGTAGAACATATTTCATTTCCTTTCTTTGACAACTTTTGGTGTTCTCTTGGGATAACAATTTCTGCCATTATTCATGTGCTTAGTTTTATATAAAATTGTCACTCACTGGCCTGGGCACTCCTAGACAGAAGAGTTCCAGTCCTCTTAGTTTGGTCAAGGGCTTCCCTGGTGGCTGAGTGGTAAAGAGCCTGCCTGCAGGGCAGGAGACTTGCAGGAGATGCAGGTTCAATCCCTGGGTCAGGAAGATCCCCTTGGAGAAAGAAATGGCAGCCCACTCCAGTATTCTTGCCTGGAGAATCCCATTGACAAAGGAGCCTGGTGAGCTACAGTCTATGGGGTCGCAAAGAATTGGACAGGACTTAGCAGCTAAACAACAACAGAACAGTGGTTTGGTCACACCTGTCATGTATCTGCCGTTTCCTTCCCTCCCCGTGGACAAATCCATCCCGGAGGTCTCCCTCTGGGGCTTCAGCTTGGACTGGCTTTACCATCATCTTCCCGGTCACCTGGGGAGTTTCCTTTGCATCTCCTTTAATGTCAAGCCTCTGTTTTCCCAGCCCTTCTCTTTCTTGGTCGCTCTTTGTGGAGGATTAGAGGGGGCCACAGGCTCTTTAGCATCATTCCCGCTGAGAGGGGTGCTTCTGTGTCCCCTCCCCTGAGCCTGGGTGGCTCGGGGACTGCTTTGGCCCAGGGGTATGGTTGGAGTGACAGGGCGCCGGTGTCTAGGCTCAGGTCTGCGTGACTGTGACCGGCACCTTCCGCTCTGTCTCCTGAGGCCCTGGCTTCCACGTGGAAAGCTCTGCACCAGCCTGTGGCTGCCATGCTGTGAGGAAGCCCAAGCTGGGCCTTGAAGAGACGCCCCATAGAGAGATGCTGGCCATTCCTGACTGCTCCGGCCCCCATCTGTTCATGCCATCTAAGCTGGGACCCCAGACCTGTGAGGAGCACACAGGCCATCTCTATTAATACTTGATCCTGTGTGCCCAAGTTCCTGCCAGAGTAGGAGGTAGAGTGACAGTGAATTGTTGTTTTAAGCCACTAAGTTTTGGGGTACATTATTACCTTAGCCATCGAGAACCAGGACAGTCTCTCATGTAATAGCTTCTTGAGAAAGGATACCAGAGAATTAACTTTTTGAGATCTTCATGTCTGAAAATATTTACTCTCAAAATTGGCTGAGTATTTGTGTAGGTGTAGAATTCTAGACTGGGAATAAAATCTCCCCCAGAATTTTAAAGGCATTATGCCTTTAAATATCCAACATTGTTATTAAGGAGCCCGATGCCTTCTGCACCTCGGCATTTTAGTATGTAAAGATATGACTTGTTTCTTCTCCTCCTGCCTGGAAGTTTCTGAGACTTTGTTTTTAGCACTGGCTTTGTGGCATTTTACTGTGCTGTGAGTTGATGGTGGTCTCTTTCTCTTTCATTGTTGGGGGCATGCCAGGGGCTCTTTTAATCTGGAAACTACTGTTCTTCAACTATTTGCATTGCTATCATATCTGAACTCTGATTCAGATGTCAAACCTCTGGGACTTGTCTTCTAGTTTCCTAATCTTTCCTTTCTTGTTTTTCATCTCTTTACCTTTTCATTTTTTTTTCCTGGCAGACTTTCTCAACTTTATCTTCCAACTTCTCTTGAGTCATTTGAAATAACGACTGTCATAATTTTCAAAGTTTCTCTAAGTCCCTTGTTCCTTTTCTGGAGCATCTGTTCTTGTTTTCTGGTTGCCAAATGTCTTATTTCTTGGGAACACTTGATGGTAAGTTCTGAGATGTTTCTTTGTATTTTCTGCCTTGTCTCTGTTTCTTGAGTTCCTTTTCTACCCCTTTTGTACTTTTGACCTCTGTTTTTCATGTTTGAGGCTTTTGTTAAATGTCTAGTCAACCTTGGGTGTTTGTTCAAAATAGGAGTGAAGTGAGTAATATGAATAAATGCTGGTTTATAAACAAGCAGGGTTCTTGGCCCCTGATCAAGACTTTCTTGATCAGAGGGAACCTTCCTTTCCAGGGCAGGTTAGCGTTAGTGTTTTGTTTTGATCAGGGTTAGTCCCTGAGGTGGAGAAGGCAATGGCACCCCACTCCAGTACTCTTGCCTGGAAAATCCCATGGACAGAGGAGCCTGGTGGGCTGCAGTCCATGGGGTCGGTAAGAGTCAGACACGACTGAGCGACTTCCCTTTCACTTTTCCCTTTCTTGCATTGGAGAAGGAAATGGCAACCCACTCCAGTGTTCTTGCCTGGAGAATCCCAGGGACGGGGGAGCCTGGTGGGCTGCCGTCTATGGGGTCACACAGAGTCGGACATGCCTGAAGCGACTCAGCAGCAGCAGCAGCAGTCCCTGAGGATGGGTGTATAGAGAATAAAGGAGAGGTGATAAGCCCGGGTGTCTGAAAGGATGGTTGGTGAGCTGGTCTCCTCCATATGTGACTTTAGGCTGATTAGAAAACTAAGCTCCTCTTCTGTATGAAATTTTTAAAAGCTGTGAACTCGTAAAAACAGAATAGAATTGTGGTTAGCAGGGACTGGTGGTAGGAGGAATAAGAGGGTTGTTGTTTAAAGGAACAAACTTGTGGCCGACGGATGGCACAGTATAGTGAGTATGGACAGTGATATTGTGTTATGAATGTCAAACTTGCTAAAGACTAGGGTTTTTTTTTCTTATTGAAGTAGAGTTGATTTACAGTGTTGTGTTAGTTACTGGTGTGCAGCAAAGTTAATATATATTCTTTTTCATAATGGTGTATTACAAGAGATTGAATATAGTTCCCTGTGCTATATCGTAGGGCCTTGTTGTTTATACATTTTATATATAGTAGTTTGTATCTGCTAATCCCAAACTTCTAATTTATCCTTTTCCTATCCCTTTTCTTCTTTGGCAACCATAAATTTGTTTTCTGTATCTGTGAGTCTGTCTTTGTTTAGTAGGTGATATCACATGATATTTGCCTTTCTCTTTTTGACTTCCCTTAGTACGATAATTTCCAAGTCCATCCATGTATATCCCTATGAGTATATGGACCGTATCTTCTCTATCCGTTCATCTGTTGATGGACACTTTGGTTGCTTTGGTGTCCAGACTACTGTGAATAGTGTTACTATGAACGTTGGGGTGCTGATTCCCACCCCCCCTTTTTTTTATAAAGTAGGATAAATTGTGCTAACAGGATAGTCTTTAGACCACTGGAGGAGGAAACAACACCCCACTCCAGTATGCTTGTCCGGAAAATCCCATGGGCCCGGGAACCTGGCGGGCTGCAGTCCACGGGGTCACAAAGAGTCGGACACAGCTTAGCAGCTGAGCACACACTCTTTAGACATACCTGGATATGTGAGAAACTCTATAACATGAAAGTAAAGGACTGCTAAAAGGTTTAAAAGGTTTGGCGGGCGAGGGCTGAGAGATGGGCAGCGGGGCGGGGTGGGGTGAGGGGACACATGGGCATGGTTTTTGGTTACTGGCTGCTTCTCTGACTGGATGAAGATGTTTATCAGTTTTAAGATGATGATTCAGACTGTGTTGCCTCCCAGTTATGGTTGTAAAAGGCAGAACTGTTTTCTGGTTGGACCAACAGTTGGAAGGGAAAAAAAATGAACTATTAGTAACCAAGAGTGCGTCCTCAGGATCCTGGCAGAAAGAAAGACAGGCAGTGACCGGGAGAGGCTGAGAGAGGGAGATCTAGAGAAAGGCACTACAGCTCGTGCCAGTAAAGGTCAGGAGGCTCAGGGGGCCCTCTTCCCCGCACCGGGCTCTACTCAAGGAGGGCAGCTGGTGACATGCTGTTCATATTTGATTGCTCATCTGACTCTCAAAGGTGATAATAATGAAGTTTAGAAAGGGCATGCTAGTGTGCTTAGTCACTCAGTCGTGTCCGACTCTTTGTGACCCCACGGACTTTAGTTTCAGTTGCAGAGACAGAAAAACACAGCTTACCTTGGTTTCGGGTGCAGAGGCTGAAAGGCAGGAGCCGGGGTGAGACTGGCAGGAGTCCTTGGCTCTGCTTGCCCCGTGTCCAGATGAACTCTGGCTGCCTTGTGGCCTTTGGAGCTTTGGGTGCATGTCCCACCAGGCTCCTCTGTGGAGTGGGTTGCCGTGCCCTCCCCCAGGGGATCTCCCCGCCCCAGGGACTGAACCCAGGTCTCCCGCGTTGCAGGCGGATTCTTTACCGTCTGAGCCACCAGGGGACCCCTATAAAGGGCAGAGATTGGGACTCCCCGGTGGTCCAGGGGTTAGGACCTCGCCTCCCAATGCAGGGGGTGCAGGTTTGATCCCTGATCAGGGAGCCAAGATCCCACATGTCTTGTGGCCACAAAGCCAAAACATAAAACAGAAGCAATATTGTGAGAAATTCAATAAAGACTTTAAAATGGTTCATATTAAAAAATCCTTAATTAAAAAGGGCATAGTCCCATCTTCCTTTTCTTTAGAGAGGAGAGGAGAGAGAGAGCATAGAGGTGGGATCTGCAGGATTTGAATTACAGTCAATAAATTCCGTATACTAATTTAACGTGAGAAATTTCCTTAGAGAAGATTGTGCAGAAGTCGTTTTTTGCTGCCTCATTTGTATTACTTGCTCAGTTGTGTCAGACTCTTTGAGACCCCGTGGACTGTAGCCCACTGGGCTCCTCTGTCCATGGAATTCTCCAGGCAAGAATACTGGAGTCAGTTGCCATGCCCTCCTCCAGGGGATCTTCCCAACCCAGGGATCGGGGTCTCCCGCATTGCAGGCAGATTCTTTGCGGTCTGAGCCACCAGGGAAGCCCTTCCTTATTTGCCACAGTGTTACTCCTCAGGTTGGTACAGGAATAGTCACATGATCTGATTTCAGCCAATGAAATAGGAAGGGAGGACCTATAAAGGGCAGAGATTGGGACTCCCCGGTGGTCCAGGGGTTAGGACCTCGCCTCCCAATGCAGGGGGTGCAGGTTTGATCCCTGATCAGGGAGCCAAGATCCCACATGTCTTGTGGCCACAAAGCCAAAACATAAAACAGAAGCAATATTGTGAGAAATTCAATAAAGACTTTAAAATGGTTCATATTAAAAAATCCTTAATTAAAAAGGGCATAGTCCCATCTTCCTTTTCTTTAGAGAGGAGAGGAGAGAGATAGCATAGAGGTGGGATCTGCAGGATTTGAATTACAGTCAATAAATTCCGTATACTAATTTAACGTGAGAAATTTCCTTAGAGAAGATTGTGCAGAAGTCGTTTTTTGCTGCCTCATTTGTATTACTTGCTCAGTTGTGTCAGACTCTTTGAGACCCCGTGGACTGTAGCCCACTGGGCTCCTCTGTCCATGGAATTCTCCAGGCAAGAATACTGGAGTCAGTTGCCATGCCCTCCTCCAGGGGATCTTCCCAACCCAGGGATCGGGGTCTCCCGCATTGCAGGCAGATTCTTTGCGGTCTGAGCCAACAGGGAAGCCCTTCCTTATTTGCCACAGTGTTACTCCTCAGGTTGGTACAGGAATAGTCACATGATCTGATTTCAGCCAATGAAATAGGAAGGGAGGTTTCTGAGGGGTCCAGGAAAAGATGCTTCCTTGCTTATTTGAGAGATCTGTTGGATGGGCAGACCTTCTCATTTTGGATAAAGTGGAGTCTGAATGTGAGGCTGACAAGCATGCAGCCGTTTTGTCACCAACAGGAAAGCCAGCCCTAGGAGGAAATGACTCAGAGAGGCACAGTGGAGACTCCACATTCTGATAACATGATTAAGCCACAGAGTCCACGTGCCCTGAAGCCTGCACTGTGTTCCTCATCCCCAGCTCCATGAAGCAGTAAGTCCCCTTTATGGTTCAGGCCACTGTGAGTTGGGCTTCAACCAAACTTGTGGTTCTTAACCAAAAGCACCCCAATTAGTTTGCTTTTTTCACTTTAGTTTTAGTTGCAGAGAAAGAAAAACACAGCTTACCTTGGTTTCGGGTGCAGAGGCTGAAAGGCAGGAGCCAGGGTGAGACTGGCAGGAGTCCTTGGCTCTGCTTGCCCCATGTCCAGATGAACTCTGGCCGCCTTGTGGCCTTCGGAGCTTTGGGTGCATGTCCCACCGCTCAGCAGCCAGGCTGGAAGAGAGGGGCTCTTCTTGGCTTCTGGCCTGGTCCAGGCCACCCTCTCTGGCCCATCTGGCCGCTGCTGTTGCCTTTTCTTGACATGCCACTGGGCTGGGTCACCCAGCAGAACCACGTGGGTGGGGTGGGAGTGGGAGCCTGCTAAAGACAGAGTCGGGTGATGTGGCCCAGGAAAGGAAGAACCCGTGGGGGACAGACAGCACTGGGCACCCCTCCTCGGCTTCCTCCTGAGCCCCTGGGTCACTGCAGGGAGTGAAGGATGGCTGGGAAGGGCACCTCGGAAGCCAGGTCGGGCATTCTCACCTTGAATAGGGCACTTAGTGCTGCCTGTTAAGTTCCTTCCGTGTTCCTCTGGCCATGAGTTGGATCTGAAGTTGGGCAATACCTTGGCTTTTCTGGGCAGCGATTTGCTGACTGATTCCAAAAGGGTGTTTTGCGTGAAAGAAACCAGTGTCTGTGTAGAGAGGCTAAGGTCATGGGTACTCACTGCTTGCTGCCTCCGATGGGCTGCGACTTTGGAGGGAAGCAGGCCTATTTTCTAACCGAGGTCATCCTGACTGTGTCTAGAGATCTCAGAACTGATGCTGTTCTTGCTGGGGGTGAGGGGGGGTCCCTCCCACAATCCTCTGCCCCCTTCTCTCCCTCCTAGAGAGCTGAGATTCTTCTGTATCGATGTGGATATGTTTTTATTCTTATTTACCTTGTTGCACTGAGTTTCAATGGCATCCTTTATCTTTCTAATTCCCCTCTGTCCATCCTCTGCTTTACAATGATGTCCAAGTGACAACATCTGTACTCGGTCCTCTCTGCGTGAGTAATGCTTTGCTGGTGGGTTGATTCCAGGAGCAGAGACTGATTCTTACATAGCTGTGACTATGACAAGGGGGATCCTGACTGTAACAAAAGGAGACGGCACTGCTGATTAATGATCACTCACCCTTCTCTTCACAGCAACAGCTCTATGGACCACATGCAAACCTCTGTTTCTTTGACACTATCTACTGCCTTACTGTGGGGCTTCCCAGGTGGCACAGTGGTAAAGAATTTTCCTGCCAATGCAGGAGATATAGGAGAGGCAGGTTCACTCTGTGGCTGGTCAGGAAGATCCCCTGGAGAAGGAAATGGCAACCCACACCAGTATTCTTACCTGGAGGATTCCACAGATAGAGGAGCCTAGTGGGCTCCAGTCCATGGGCTCACAAAGAGGTAGACATGCCTGAGTGATGGAATATTCACACATGGGCTTATTGTGAGAACTTAGACATCATAGGAGACCCTAGAACCCCAGGATCTCTCCCCAACCCCTCCTGGCAGCCATGGCAGACTGTTGATCTCCACTTGGCCCTTTGGGGACCCCAGGCCCTGAAGTCCAAGGGATCATTGGTCCCTGAGGGAATCTCCATGGCCATTTTCCAACTTCCCTTTTACCTGTAAATGGACAGGTAGCTCTCATGGTCCAGCAGGGGACCCTGGCTCCTGTGAATGTTTAACTCCCTAAGGGTGCCTCCTACATACTCGGCGAATGGATCTATTTTTGAAAATGATGGATTTTCCCTCTAGATCTTTTACTGTGAGTTTGTGTACAGTAATGTTCAGAAAAAGACCCGATGCTGGGAAAGATTGAAGACAAAGGAGAAAAGGGCAGCAAGAATCAGATCTTTGGATAGCATCACCAACTCAATGGACATGAATCTGAGCAAACTCTGGGAGATAGTGAAGGACAGGGAAGCCTGCTGTGCTGCAGTCTATGGGGTTGCAAAAAGTTGGACACAACTTAGCGACTGAACAATGACAACAATATTCAGGTGGTGCAGTGGTAAAGAATCCACCTGCCAATGCAGGAGATGCAGGTTGGATCCCTGGGTCAGGAAGATCCCCTGGGGAAGGAAATGGCAACCCACTCGAGCATTCTTGCTTGTGAAATCCCATGGACAGAGAAGCCTGGTGGGCTACAGTGCTTGGGGTCGCAAAGAATCAGACACAACTGAGCATGCAGCACACACGCACACAAGGTTGCTCCAAAGACATCTTTTGAGTCACCAAAGGTATCACTGTAGTTGGATACAAAGAGCTCCATAAGCCAGCAGACACCACCATCCTGTGGTCAGAGTATGACCGTAGGAGGGAGTCAGGCCTGATTATACTTGTAGACATGGGGCTGGGCATCCTCCAAGACCCTGACCTGTTGGCCGCAAACCCATCCTTGCTTTCTTAGCTAATCTCTCATGGGCCAAAAAAAGGCTGAGCACCAAAGAATTGATGTTTTCAGACTGATGCTGGAGAAGACTCTTGAGAGTCCCTTGGATAGCAAGGAAATTAAACCAATCCTACAGGAAATCAACCATGATTATTCATTGGAAGGACTGATGCTGAAGCTAAAGCTCCAATACTTTGGCCACCTGATGCAAAGAGCCGACTCATTGGAAAAGACCCTGATGCTGGGAAAGATTGAGATTGGGAGAAGGGGACGACAGAGGTTGAGATGGTTGGATGCATCACTGACACAATGGACATGAGTTTGAGCAAACGCTGGGAGGCAGTGAAGGACAGGAAAGCCTGGTGTGCTGCACTCCATGGGGTCACAAAGAGTCAGACACAACTGAGCCACTGAACAACAACAGGGGCCACTCCCATCAGCACCTCTCACATGAACCCTAAAAAGTAACCCTCCTTGTTTGAAGCTTCAGGTCTCATTTCTCAGCCATTCGCCATCCTGGAGGTTGAGATCGAGTGGTGACCTGGACCAATCAGAAGCCGCCCTCGGGCGGGGCTGACACAGCCCCCCGGATCCTGGTCGGGGAGGAAGAGCCAGCAGCAGTCTGAGCCATGTGCCTTCATCTAATGACAGACATGCCCGAGCCTGGTGACAGCTTGTATTTTCATCTTGCGAGACTGTATCTGTTCCTGTCCCCTGCTCCCTCAGCTCTGCCTCCTGTTGGCTCCCTTCCTGCTCACCTTCCTCCCCTTTCCTCCTTCCCTCCCCTCGCTCTCCCTCCCTCCCTGGGACTTCCTCTCTCTGCCCACAGACACCCCACTTCTCAGCCTACCCTGCACAGCCACTGGGTACTCGCTGCTCTGCCTTCTCTCAGCTCCTCCCGACCGAGCCAAGTAAAGGTAATTGCTAAACCCAAAGCTCCCCATTCCAGAAAACCACCAGGCCAGCCCAGGGAGGGAACGCCCATCCAGCCGCTTGAGCTCTGATGGTAACACTGAACTGCCTGCAGGGCCCCTCTTCCTCTTGCTTTGTCTTCCATGCTGGACTCCAAGTGCTTTGAGCGTGGGAACTGGCCTGGCTTGCTTTTGAGCATTGAGATGGAGCAGGCGCTTTAGCAAAAGCTCAGGAAGGAAGGGGAAAAGCCAGGATGGAGGGGGAGATTCCCTTCCATCAGTTACTCGGTCATTCAGTTCCTCGGTCACTTGGTGGGGGCCCAGGATGCAAGGATGGGGGTCTAGAACTGCCTCCTTCAGGAATTCCTGTGAGGTTTTTGTCTTCAAGGAAGGACTTTCCTTCCTCTTCTTCACTTTCCTCTCAATATTCATAGCCTTTTTTTTTTCCACCTGCAACCTCTGTACTTTGCTCATCAGCCAAGGTATTGGGCTGGCCAGAAGTTCATTCGGGTTTTTTCATAAGATGTTATGCAAAAATCAGAACGAACTTTTGGACATCTTCCCAGTTGAGGGAACTTCACGGCCTACATTAAACCGCAGCACTTAGAAACCACCCCCTTTGCATCTTCTCAGGCGCCTGCTGGCTCTGGGCCTTCAGCCTTTGACAGTTACCGCAAGATGATTCAACAGTTTCTTTTTCATTCACCGTCTACTCATTCACCAGGCTGTGTGTGGGGTTCACGGGGTGGTGCCGAGGTTTGGGGGTCGGAGGTCGAGTTGTGATCACGATGTTTGCTAGAAGGCAGATGGGCCCTGTGCTGGCTGCTTCTGGGGGTCCTGTGTGCTCGCAGTGGGGTACACCTCGATTTTTAATAGAGATAGAGCATTTTTTTTGGTGTTTTTTTTTTTTACAATAGTGAAAGATGAATATCATTTGGAGTATTATTTTTATCAGCCAGGCAAAAAATAAAAGATAATTACAATTGCAAGTCATAACGGGAACATGAGTAACTTAACAATATAAAACAATTACATACAATTTAGGGAGTCAAGCAGAGTGATGTGGTAAGTGGAAGTGCATACATGCACATGTTTTCATCTGTCCAGCCAGTCTGTTTTTTGGTTGGTGCATTTAAGCCATGTACATGTAAGGTGATTATCGATATGTATGATCCTATTTTGGGTTTGTTTTCTATAGGTTTTTTCCTTCTCTTGTGTTTCCTGTCTAGAGAATTTCCTTCAGTATTTGTTGTAAAGCTGGTTTGGTGGTGCTAAATTCTCTTAACTTTTGCTTGTCTGGAAAGCTTTTGATTTCTCCAAGATAAAGCATTTTTGATTCTTGCTATTTTCAGAGAGAAGGAGTTTGTTCAGGGCTGAGCTGGAGGTGTCTCCAGAAGTAGACTGCCAAAGAGACTAGGATAAAGGCGTGGATTATTGGAGCAGAACCCTGCTGGGAAACCAGGGTTGGTTTTCAAGTTCTTGTTAGATTTTCATTCTAGAACATCTGTGTTGCATGGAGACACATGGTGATCTCCAGGCACCAGGGATGTCCTTTGTCATGAGCATTCAAATTAGGTGTCTGAAGGTGTGCTTTCCGTTAGACCAAAACTGATTTTGATTTGGAGTTGGAGAAAAACACCCACCACTGCTTTTAAAAAATGATTTGTGTGTGTATATGTGTTTTAATACACAAAGGTCTTTTATTGGTGGTGGTATTGTCTTGCTTGTCTCTTTTTATTCTATTTTAAAATTAATTTTTATTAAAGTCTAGTTGCTTTACAGTGTTGCATTAGCTTCTACTGCTGCTGCTGCTGCTGCTAAGTCGCTTCAGTCGTGTCCAACTCTGTGTGACCCCATAGACGGCAGCCCACCAGGCTCCTCTGTCCCTGGGATTCTTCAGGCAAGAACACTGGAGTGGGTTGCCATTTCCTTCTCCAATGCATG
>SJYT01042504.1:149276-170628 GCA_006410635.1 Cephalophus harveyi
TTCTTCACAGTCCAACTCTCACATCCATACATGACCACAGGAAAAACCATAGCCTTGACTAAACGGACCTTAGTCGGCAAAGTAATGTCTCTGCTTTTGAAAATGCTATCTAGGTTGGACATAACTTTTCTTCCAAGGAGTAAGCGTCTTCTAATTTCATGGCTGCAGTCACCATCAGCAGTGATTTTGGAGCCCCAAAAAATAAAGTCTGACACTATTTCCACGGTTTCCCCATCTATTTCCCATGGAATGATGGGACTAGATGTCATGATCATCGTTTTCTGAATGTTGAGCTTTAAGCCAACTTTTTCGCTCTCCTCTTTCACTTTCATCAAGAGGCTTTTTAGTTCCTCTTCACTTTTTGCCATAAGGGTGGTATCATCTGCATATCTGAGGTTATTGATATTTCTCCCGGCAATCTTGATTCCAGCTTGTGTTTTTTCCAGTGCAGCGTTTCTCATGATGTACTCTGCATAAGTTAAATAAGCAGGGTGACAATATACAGCCTTGACGTACTCCTTTTTCTATTTGGAACCAGTCTGTTGTTCCCTGACCAGTTCTAACTGTTGCTTCCTGGCCTACATACAGATTTCTCAAGAGGCAGGTTAGGTGGTCTGGCATTTTGTGAATAGGATGAGGTAAAATTTATTTTTGTGTGTGTGTGTGGATATATGCTTTATCCAGCACCATATGTTAAAAAGACTTTCATTTCCTCATGGAATTACTTTGGTGTCTTTGTCAAAAAATCATCTCCATATTGAGCCCTAAAATGCCTGCAGACCTGGCCAACATCTAGCTAACAGTCTTCTAAGAGGCCATTGTAAGCCAGAAACACTCAGCTAAGCTTCTTTTGAATTCCTGACCCAGAAAATTTATGAAATAGTGTTTTTTCCACACTTTAAATTTGGGGAAATTTGTTATGCAGTGATAGACACCTAATATACTAACCTAATAAAATAAATAGATAAGTGTTTCATTTTCTGTTTTCTAAAAGAGTTTTCATAGGATTAAATAACTGATACAATTCACTGGTGAAGTCATTGGGTCTAGAATGTTCTTAATATAAAGGTTTTTAACAGCAAATTCAATTCATTTAATATATATAACATTACCCAGGCTTTCCATTTTTTTCATGAATCAGACTTGGTAATTTGTGTCATGTAAAAAATTGGTGTACTTTAAATTTCCTAATACATTGGCACAAATTTATTCATAATATTTTTTTATTACTCATTTAATATATGTAGCTTCTATATTGATGATATTATTTATAAGAAGAGAAATCAGAGAGTTGGCTAAACATTCCTCTTTCCACCATGTGAGGACATAGTGAGAGGAGGCTGTCTCCAAGCTTGGAAGAATGTTCCTACCAGGAAACAAACATGCTCATGCTGGAACCCTGACCTCAGACTTCCCAGTCCCTACAGCTGTGAAAAATAATCTCTCATTCTTCAAAGGAACTAGTTTATGATATTTTGTTATGCCAGCCCAAGCTAACTATACAGAGTTCAGAATAATTGTGAAAGCCAATTCATTTTAATAGATCTCTTTATCTCTCTTTCTCTGTGTGTCTCTATCTTCCTCTCTCTATATATATACATATATGTACATACCTTATGTATTTTTAGTTCTATTTCTCTGGAGAACTCCAACTTATACAGATTTTGGTACTGAGAAGTAGGGTAATGTAATAACAAATATCTGAACATGTGGAAGTGGCTTTGGAACTGGGTAATGGGTAGAAGCTGGAAGAGTTTTTCAGTGCGTGCTATGGATGTTAATAGTGATTCTGGTGTGAATTCTGAAAGAAACAAGGAGAGTTGGAGAAAAACCTCCACCTTATTAGAGAATACATAACTTATTGTGAACAGAATGTTGATAGGAATATGGAATTTAGAAGTCATTTTAGTGAAGTCTTAGACTGGTGGCCTGCAGTCCATAGGATTGCAAAGAGTTGGACACGACTTGAAGCAAATTGGCATGCAGATTTTCACTTTAGGCTTTAGAGTTGATGCTAGAATGAATTGACTTTGGGGCCTATTGGGAAATGAGGAACACGTTATTGGAAACTGGAAGAAAGGCAATTCTTGTTATAAAGTGACAGAGAATTGGAAAATTTTCAGCTTGTCCATGTTGCAAGAAGTGATAAAGCATGCTTGAAAAAGGACAAGAAGCTTCTGAATGGACTACCACTTGATAAAGAGATTACATATAAGGTTTTATGAATACAGACATTGCCAGTTTGAACTGAAGAGGATGGAGGATTCATCCTGATGAAATAAAGAAAAGCTTATTGGAATTCTTAGATCCTGGAGGACCAGGCCATGAAGTTATGCCACTGTGAACACGTGCTATTTTTCAAGAAGAGGCAAAAATGACCTAAGGGTAACTCAGAGATCTCAGAGCCACTGTTTTACATTCTCAGTCTCTTCAAACTTTGTTTTGTGGCCTTTTAGTGAGCTTTGTAATTTTTTGTTGAAAGGTGGAAATGACACATTGAATAAAAGGAACTGTGCTGAATAGGGCTTAGTAATATAATGCTGTCAAGTGAAGAGAAATATTCTATAGTCCTATCACTCACTACGTTTCCATCTTTTAGTGAGTTTATGACCTTGGGCTGTGAATTTCACAAGTGGTTCTATGGTTCCTTTCTCCTTCCCCTTAGGTGGTACAGGATGGATGGAGAGTGTTGGAGTTGGAGTATTTCCCTTTCTCCAGGTTAGGTAGACTCTGATAAAGCCCCAGTAAGTTCGGTTTTGGTATAATACAGCCTCTTTAGATTAGACCTTGTGAAATAGAACAGAATCTCTGTCATTCTAACGTCTGAAATTTACAATAGTATCCACTTTTTGTATTGTTCATTCTGTGGATTTGGACAAATGTGCACCAACATGTATTGTGCACCATTACAGTATTATATAGAAGAGTCTCACTGCCTTAAAGTCCCCTGTGCTCCATTATTTATTTCTCTCTCCCTCTCCTCAAGCCCCTGGCAACCATAGGTATTTTTATTGTCTCCACAATTTTTCTTTCTCCAGGTTGTCTTATAGTTGGATTCATCCAGGATTATGGCGCTACAGATTGGCACATTTCACTTAGCAATATGTATTTAGGATTTCTCCATGTCTTATTATGGCTTGATATCTCATTTCTTTTTCTCACTGAATATTATTTCCCATGTATGGATGTACCAAGTGTGTTTATCAGCCCACCTATTGAAGGATATCTTGGTGGTTCCAAGTTTTGACAGTTATAGAGAAAGCTACTATAAACATTTATGTGCAGGTTTCTGTGTGAGCATAAGTTTCTTAATTCATGTGGGTAAATACCAAGGAGAACGATTGCTGGATTGCATGGCAAGAGTATATTTAATTTGGTAAGACACTGCCACACTGTCTTCCAAAGTGGCTGTATCCTTTTGCATGCCCACCAGCAATAAATTAGAGCTTCTGTTGCCCCACATCCTTGACAGGACTTGGTATTGTTGTTGCTTTGGATTTTATCAGTCTAAAAGGTGTGTAGTGATAGATCACTGTCATTTTAATTTGTAATCCTTTAATGACATATGATGGTGAGCATATTTTTCTATGCTTATTTGCTGTTTGTGTATCTTCTTTGTTGGGTGTCTGTTTAGACCACTGCCTACTTTTTAATTATTCTTATTGCTGAGTTTAAAATAGTTCTTTGCTTATTTCAGTTACTAGTCTTTATCAAATTATCAGACACATGTTTTTTCAAATATTTTCTCTCAGACTGTGGTTTGTACTATTTTCTTAATATAATGTATTTTTGATACATATTTCCAACTCTCCAAGAAAGAAAAGGTCTGGAAAAAATACTGAAATGAAGGAGAAATGGAACAATAATTTCATGGAGTTAGCTCTGTAGCTGATTCCGCTGCTGCTACTGCTGAAATTAGTTCAGTTTTGCGCAACTCTTTGCAGCCCCATGGACTATAGTCCAGCAGGCTTCCCTGTCATGGAGTTGTCCAGGCAAGATACTGGAGCCAGTTGCCTTTTCCTTCTCCAGAGGATCTTCCTGACCCAGTGATCTGAGTCTCCAGCATTGGCATGAACATTCTTTATCACTAGCAACTCCTGAGAATGTCAACTAATCGGAGAGAATCTGCAAACCAACGGTTCTTACCAAAGCAACTGGTTCACCCTCAAGAACACTTTCTTCTGTTTCTCAGCAGTGTACAAACCCAGGTGAAAAGTGGTGATACATGTATAGAGAGAAGTTGTTTGGAGTCAAAATACTATAATTGCTCTCTTATCTAGCCAGTTCCCCTCAGACAGCTAAGTAACTGCACAAGTAATACAAATCAGAAATATTTGACCATTAGAATATCCTAGTTCACCATGATGCAAAAGAAATGGATTCCATCTATACTTGATTGAAGCAAATAATAGACCAGGAATATCTGTGGTCACTCAGAAGTAAAGAAGGAAAAAACAAAAATGTATGCAAAATTCTGAAAAAAATTGGTGCTGAAAAGTAATACAGCATAGAAAATTTAGGGGACAAGAACATTTTAGGAAATGACATAGGAAATAGAAGACATTTTAAGAAACTCCTTTCTACTCTTAATATGCATTCTCTGAAACAAGAGAAAAAGAGGAGATACACTATGTGAACAGAATATAATAGAAAGGGAGCTGCTAAAATTAAGGGAAAAAAAAATACCAGCAAAGAGGGGAGTGATCACAAAGATGTAAACCGTCTTATTATGTGTCAGGTAAACTTTATACATTCTATCTGATATTATTCTTATAATATCCCTAAGAATTAGCTACTATTATTATCTCAATTTTACTAATTGAACAAGCTTACTAAGTAAGTGACTTGCCAAAGGTCACATAAGTGGTAAATCTTAAAGCTGGGATATGAATCCAGGCAGCATTGCTCCAGAATCCATATGTTACCTAATATATCAGTAAGGTTAGGCTAAGTTATGCTATACTAGCAAATAGCCCTAAAAAGTATCAGTGGTTCTAAGCACAATCTCTCTCTCTCACACACTACTTGTGCAGAGCAGATCAGCAGGGAGACCCAAGTCATCAGAGTCATTCAAGGACTTGGGCTAAGAGAGGCTCCATGTGGATTCACGCTTCCATGATCACCAATACAAGGGTTAACAACCACGTGGAGTCCTATCAATTCAGTTCAGTTCAGTTCAGTCGCTCAGTCGTGTCTAACTCTTTGAGACGCCATGAATCGCAGCATGCCAGGCCTTGCTGTTCATCACCATCTCCCAGAGTTCACTCAGATTCACGTTCATCTAGTCCGTGATGCCATCCAGCCATCTCATCCTCGGTTGACCCCTTCTCCTCCTGCCCCCAATCCCTCCCAGCATCAGAGTCTTTTCCAATGAGTCAACTCTTTTCATGAGGTGGCCAAAGTTTCAGCTTTAGCATCATTCCTTCCAAAGAAATCCCAGGGTTGATCTCCTTCAGAATGGACTGGTTGGATCTCCTTGCAGTCCAAGGGACTCTCAAGAGTCTTCTCCAACACCACACTCCAAAAGCATCAATTATTCGGCACTCAGCCTTCTTCACAGTCCAACTCTCACATCCATACATGACCACAGGAAAAACCGTAGCCTTGACTAGACGGACCTTAGTCAGCAAAGTAACGTCTCTGCTTTTGAATGTACTATCTAGGTTGGTCATAACTTTTCTTCCAAGGAGTAAGTGTCTTTTAATTTCATGGCTGCAGTCATCATCTGCAGTGATTTTGGAGCCCCCCCAAAATAAAGTCTGACACTGTCAGCAACAAAATAATCTTGCTAACATGTGATACATGCCACTCATGCTCAGATTTTTTGGCCAAATATTAAGGAGTGGGGTGGAGAAATGCAATCTTACCATATTCATGGAAGTAAGAGAAAAGTCAGAATATTTGTAAATAAACCTAATGACTACCATGATAGCTTTGCTATAGTGCCACTCCATGTGCTATCCTGCCTTTGTATTAAGTCACTACAGAAAGTAGGGAAGACCACCACTTCCTTGGTGGTTTGGTGGCTAAGTCTCTGCATTCCTAATGCAAGGGTCCCAGGTTCAATCCCTGGTCAGGGAGCTAAATCCCTCATGCCACAGCTAAATCCTGCATGCCACAACTAAAAAAATGATCTGGAACAGCCAAATCAATAAATTTTTTAAAAAGGTGGTGTGGGAAGAGGATTTGAGTAAACATAAAAAGCAAGAGACTGTGAGATAAAATATTGACAAAATATAGAAGACATAAGTGTAGAAAAATAGATATCTAAAATGCAGATAACTTGTTTATATAGGTTTCTAAAGGAAAGAGCAAACTATTGAAGAAAGCTTTTTTGTTGAACTAAAAGAACACTGGAATCTTCAGATCTTAAGAACTCCATATTCCAATAAATTCCATGGAGTTATGTGTTTAATTTCTTAATAGTCAAGGAAAAATAAATAATATGTAAGTATCAATATATAAGAAGGAATCAGCATAATCTGGAAATCCTCAGCAGTTTTAGAAGGCATGGAGCTATGAAATGATCTATAGAGCTCTGAGGAGAGACAGAGTCAAGACAACTATTCCCCACCAGAGTCCAGACAAATGTAAAGGTAACACGGAGGCACTGAAGGCCCGGGAGGCCTCCCTGGTGATTTAACCCCCCTCCCCAAGTTTGTGTTCTCTGCTTCTTGTTTGTAGGAAAAGTGTTGGTCTCCATGTCCTCCTCTGAGTTTCAAAGAGCAGGCTCAAGAAGTTAATAATTAGGGAAATGGAGGAAGAGAAAGGAAAGGCAGTAAAGCAAGAAAAGTAATAGCAACTTACACCATAGACTCAATGTGCATGTCCTCAAAAGATGCATCTGAAGACACGGGAATAGAAGTCAAGGAACAGACCAAAATATGGTGAGGAAATAGGTAATGTGAATATGCTCATTTCCTGATAATTATTCATGATAGTCACTATTGTCCTGCTAAGGAGTACAAAGTAGATGTATAATCTAAAATTATACATGACATTCCATTAAAAGCAAACTCAAAATATTTTTGACTGATTTAACAAAGGAAATGTATCCAAATCCAAAAGATTAAGAACAAACAAAAGAGCAAGAAAAAGGACTTCGCTAGTAGTCCAGTGGTTAAGAATCTGCCTGCCAATGCAGGGGGCACAGGTTCCATCCCTGGTTTGGGAGCATACCACATGCATGGAGCAACTACGCCCGTGCTCCACAACTACTGAAGCCCACACCTAGAGCCTGTGCTCTGCAACATAGTCACCACAATGAGAAGCCCACACACTGCAGTGAGAGTTGTGCCACCTCACCCATGCACAGCAATGACCCAGTGCAGCCAAAAATAAACAAAGAAATACAATTTTAAAAGCAACAAAAAAACCTAGAAAAGAAAGCCAAACAATCGTGAAAGAGAACATATAAGAGAACAAAGGGCCTAATGTATTTTCTATAAGGCTAATAAATAGAAATCATACAAAATAATGTATTAAAACTGAATGACTTTTGGGTCAAAATAAATAAGTAGAAAAAAGTATATATGTATGTATCATAAATTATAAACAATAGTCATCTTAAATAAAGGGAGAGAAAAAAATAATTATAGGCTTTTCTGGTTCCGCATTCTAGGATCATGTCTTACTGAGAACATTTTAATTTTTCAGGCATTTTTTTGGTCAAGTTCACCTCTTACCCTGAAGTTAGCAATGTGTGCATATTATAATTGTACCATTCCAGGTAAAGATTATGACTTTTGCTAAGTCTGTAGCCATACATTTTTGCAAAGCAATGGGCTTTGATGCCTCAGGGTTTCATTTGTTTGCTTTTCTTTAAAATTTAGAGAGTTTAGGATGATAATGTGTTCTTCTCTCACTTACAGACCAAAGCTCATGATGGAGTGATGTTGAGGTTCACTGTCAAAGAAAGGGGCTCAGCTTGCCTTTGATGTAAGTAGAGCTCTTTTTGGAAAGCTATTAGTTCTCTTAATACATAGAAAAAGAGAGCATGAAGAAGCCAAGTTTCATTTCTAGAGCAGAGTGTAGTGGATTTAAGTTTCAAAGGGGAAATCTTAAACCCAGATGAGAAGAGGAGAGACAGCAGGGAAGGTGAGTGGACCCAAGTGCTTAGATATGACAGCAGTCAGGGATAAATTGTTCAGTGCTCTGAAAAAATTTTCCTTATGATTTTTCTATATATAAATGTTCAAACCACAGTCTGCAGTGTCTGATAGAAAACCGACTGGACTTTAAGTTAGAAGACTGAATTCTAAGAGTGGATTTGTGATGAACTGTATGATATGAAGGAAGTCAATTAGCTTGAATGTGCCTCTAAAACGGAGATACTGACTGTTGCCCCATCTCTGCCCCACTGGTTAAATGAGAGCCTCAGATGCAAGATGCTGGTTCTTTTGAAGAAGGTGGTGTAGGCATTGTATAACAATGTAGGCAGTGAATAACATTTACAAACTGGACTTCTCAATAGAATAATCTTTCAAATATACCAAATAAACTCAGAGGTTTCTTCCACATGAAATGTGACAATCATTTAAATCTTTGATTTGAGGAGTAAAGCAATGTCTGCCAAGAAATGTCCATAAAATAATGTAGTACACTGGATTGTCAGGAAAACTTTAAGAAAAAAAAAATTACCTTTTGTGAGTCCAGCAAACAGGCTATCATGTTGAAAGTGTTACTGAGCAGAAATATTATATTAAAACAGCATCTAGACTGAATATTATACTCTCAAAAATTGTATTTTCTCTCTTTGGATCTTTAGATTTCACTTTACTTTGCCTATTTACTGATTTCTTTTCATCTGGATTATCTCTTTTCTAAGTTATAACTGATCCAGAAAGTGTCAAGTTAAGTTTACTGGAATTAGAAAAGGAGATAGGAGAATTTTGCAACAGTTTTGCAAATGCACATTTATTCCATGTAATGAGAAGGTTTATCGTATCAAATCTTTAATAGACCAATTTATTTAACTTTAATGTTGCAAAATGTAAGTAAAGCCGTAGAAGTTAGTTTAGTCTGTATGCCTCCACCCCTACTCCCCCATTTCCATACACCCAAATCCTAATCAGATATAAATTCCAGTCCAAGAGCAATCTCTTCCTCTAAACCTTTCCAGATCACTTTCTGACCAAGCTGATCCTTAACCCCCATGAGACTAATCTCTCATATAGCACTTGCCACCTTCTAACTTGTATTTCATTTATATCTTCCCTTCCTTGCCCAACTTTCAGAAAGCATGGCATTTTATCAATTTCCCCCTTTAATCCCTTAAATTCAGTGTTTGCTGTATACTAGGTGAGTAGGTATTCACTAAGTGATTTTTAATAAATAATTTAATCCATCTAATTGGATTTAACTGATGCCTGTTGGACTTCCCAGGTGATTTAGTTGGTAAAGAATCTGCAGTCAAGGAGATGCAAGAGATGTGGGTTTCATCCCTGGGTCGGAAGATCCCCTGGAGTAGGAAATGGTAACCCACTCCAGTATTCTTGCCTGGAAAATTCCATGGACAGAGGAGCCTGGTGGACTACAGTCCATAGGGTCACAGAGTTGAACATAACTGAGCGTGCACACTCATTTACTACAAAATAGCTGCACATGGTTAATGCATATAATTTGCTGAGTTTATATATCTGCATATCTGTGTGATTCTATCACCATTATCAAGGTAATAAAAATATCCGAACCTTTGAAAATTTCCTTGTTTCTATCCCTTTATGTGTATGTATATGTGAGAACACTTAACATGAGATCCACCCTCTTAACACATTTTTAAATGCATGATACCATGTTGTTAACTATAGGCACTGTATTGCACATTGAGGTCTATAGAATTCATTCATCTTGTATGACAGAAACTTTATACCCATTGACCAGCAGCTCTTTATTTCTCCCTGTCCTCAGGCCCTGGTAACCACCATCCTCTTCAATTTGAGTTTGACTATTTTATATACCTCATAAAAAGAAATCATACAGTATTTTTTCTTTTGAGACTAGCTTATTTTTCTTAGTGTAATATCCTCCAGGTTCATCCATATTGCCATAAACAGTAGGATTTCCTTTTTTAAGATTGACTAATATTCCTTCATATGTATATACCATTCTTTTTTTTATCCCTTCACCTGTGGATGGACATTAAATTTGTGTCTGTATCTTGGTTATTGTGAATAATTCTGCAATGAAAAGAGGAATGCAGATATTTCTTCAAGATCCTGATTTCTTCTTTACAAATTTATTTATTTTTAATTGGAGGATAATTGTTTTACAATATTGTATTGGATTCTGCTATACATCAACATGAATCATCCATGGGTATACATATGTTCCCTCCCTCCAGAACCTCCCTCCCTCCTCCCACCCCATCCCACCCCTCTAGGTTGTCACAGAGCACCAGCTTTGAGTTCGCTGCGTCTTGCAGCAAATTCCCACTGGTTGTCTATTTTACATATGGCAGTGTACATGTTTCAATGCTATTCTTTCAATTTGTCCCACCCTCTCCTTCCCTAATGTGTCCACATTTCTGTTCTGTAGGTCTGTGTCTCTATGCTGACCTGTGAATAGCTTTATCAGTACCATCATTCTAGATTATATGTGTTAATATGTGATATTTTTTATTCTCCTTCTCACTTACTTCATTCCGTATAATAGGCACTAGGTTCATCCACCTTATCAAATGTGTTCTTTTTATGGCTGAGTAATAGTCCATTGTATATATGTACTGCAACTTCTATATCCATTTATCTTTTGGTGGACATGTATTTTGCTTCCATGTCCTAGCTATTATAAACAGTGCTGCAGTAATTATTGGGGTATATGTGTCTTTTTTGATTATGGTTTCCTCAAATCCTGATTTCAATTCTTATGGGTATATACCCAGGAAAAGAATAGCTCAACATGTAATTTTTCCCATACTATGTTCCATGACAACATACCATACCATTTTACATTCTTGCCAACAGTGTTCAAGGATATCAGTTTCTCCATATCTTCATCAATGCTTGTAATTTTTTTGTTTTTCAATAATAACCATTCTAACAGGTGTGAGATGATAAGTCATTGTGGTTTGAATTTGTATTTCTCTGATGATTCGTGATGTTGAGCACATTTTCACATACCTGGTGACCATTTGCATTTCTGTTTTGAAAAGTAGCTATTCAGGTACTTTGCCTATTTTGAAATCTATTTATTTATTTAATTATTTACGCATCTTATTTACTCGCTGTTGGCTTGTAGGAGTTATTTTTTAATATATTTGGGATATTAACCTCTTAGCAGATAAAGATTTGTAGATATTTCCTCCTAGTTCATAGGTTGCCTTCTCACTTCTTTGTTTCCTTTGCCTTTACTTTTTTCTAAAAAATGTTTCTGTGCCATTATCTCTTTTCAAATTCTGCAATATGTGATGCTTATTTATACTGTAGCAATTTATCTTGTTTTTAATTTTTTAAGTTCTTCTTTCATTTTTAAAAATTTATTCTAATTTACAATTCTCTAGCTATCATTTTCAATAATAAAATAGTATCTTTCAGTCCTTCTGTGCTGTCCATTCATATTTGCTGTCATCATTTACATATTTAATTTACATTTTTGACCCATTAACTTTTTGGTTAAAATGCATATAATCTGAGCATTTCGATCCAAAGACATGAGGAGAAGAGCGCCCCAGCGCGCGGGAGAGAGAGAGTGAGAGCTAGCTTTGGCTCCTCTGTTTATATATTTATCTCTCCCTGGGCCTGTCTTATGTAAATTGGGCCAGCCAGGAGTGTTGTTTGTTTTACCTGAGGTCCTCACTCCGGTCCTTGGACCTTCTTTCGTTCCATTTTCGCGGGCTTTTCCCTTCCTTGTCTTGTAGCCACCGTCATTTTGGACTCCTTTTCCCTGTTCTACCTACCTAACACTCCCCCCTCAAGAGATGGGAGGCCCAATTCTTTGGGAATAGGGGCGTCGAGGTCTTTCTGGCTACTTCCTGCTGAACTGGGATGGTGAGGGGTATTAGGTCTCCCCCTCTTGTTAGTCTCAAGTCTCAGAGTCCTTATAGTGGTGTCCATCTAAGGGTGTGTGATATTTTTTGTGGTCGGCTGTAGTTTAATATTTTTGTTGAACTGGCACTGCTTGTTGTAGCTTGTTGACCTGGGCAGAGACAAAACAGGTTAGACAATTGACAGTACATGGAATTATCATAAGCGTCATCAATATAGCATAACAAGGACTAGTAGGGGCATTAGTCAATTTTAAATTTACATTGCCAGGATGGCTCAAGTCCCTCCTTGTTCAGAGATCAGAAGATCTATCTCCTGTCTGTTTTGGAGTACAATCTCTGTCAAGCTGTGTTGGCTGTTGAGAGCTCTCCTGATTAATCTTATCCCCAGAAACTAGATTTTGGGGGTGTTCATTAGAATGGCACTCATTGGTAGTCCTGAATAGGTATCTGAGATCTCCCAGGGGCTCACAGGTGTATTGAGTGTCCTCTTCTGTTTTTTTCCACGGCTTGACTCGTGAGTAGTGAATCCAGGTGTCATGTCCTGGTACCTTGACTGCTGTGGGGGTAGAAAGTATTACAGGGTAGGGGCCCTTCCATGTGGGCTGGAGTTGAGCTTTTGGGGACCCATCTTTCCAGACTTTAATTAGGACTTGAGTCCCTGGAGCATATAGTGGTGACTCCTTAGAATCTTTTGGGTCCTGGTTTATACCCCACAAGCGTATATCCTGTTGGAATTGCCCAATGGCCATGGTATAAGACTGGAGGGTCTGAACCTCTGGATCTAGGAAGAGGTCATTGACATAAACAAAAGGTCTCCCATATAGCATCTCATAAGGACTAAGACCAAGCTGTTCCTTAGGGGCAATGCGGGTGCGGAGGAGAGCTATCGGTAAAGCCTCCTTCCATCCCAGGGAGGTCTCTTGGGTTATCTTTTTTATTGCTGATTTTAAGAATTGATTGGCTCTTTCTATTTTTCCCGAAGACCTCCAGGCCCAATGGAGATAATAAGTAATGCCCAATGCTTTTGAGACCCCTTGGGTGACCTTGGAAGTAAATGATGTCCCATTGTCACTTTGTAATGACCTGGGCAGACCAAATCTTGGAATGATTTCATGAAGCAGTTTTTTTACCACCTCCTCAGCCTTCTCAGTCTGGGTGGGAAAGCCTTCAGTCCATCCTGTGAATGTATCTATCATGACTAATAGGTATTTATACCCTTGAGAAACTGGCATCTGGGTGAAGTCCATCTGCCAGTCCTCTCCTGGGTAGGTCCCACGTCGTTGGAGGGGCTGGGCCAGCTGGGGTTTTTGAGCTCCTTGGGGGTTGTTTAATTGGCAAGTGGGACAAGAGGACACCACCTGTCTTATAGTTGTTTGGAAACCTGTTCCTCTGAAGGACCTTTCTAGTAATCTTTGGAGGGCCTTTTCTCCTAAATGAGTAGTGGCATGTAAGGAGTTAACCAACTTCCATTGGAGGTTCCCAGGCAGAAAAAGGAGTCCCTCCTTTTGGAACCACCCCATATGATCTTCTTGAAAGCCCTCGCTCTTAGCTTTAAGAGTCTCACCTTCAGTATATGAAGGAGTTTGTGGCAAATTAGTCTGTGGGACTAAGGTGGCAATCCTTATTAGGTCATGGTTCTGTAATGCTGCTCTCTTAGCTGCCTGATCAGCTGCTTGGTTCCCTCGTGCCACTTCTGTGCTCCCTTTTTGGTGTCCTTTACAGTGGGAGACTGAAACCTCAGTGGGCAGATGGACTGCCTCCAAGAGTCGAAGAATTTGATCACCATATTTGATTGGGGACCCTCGGGTGGTCAAGTGGCCCCTTTCTTTCCAAATAGCCGCATGTGCATGTAGCACCAGAAAGGCATACTTAGAATCAGTGTAAATGGCTATTCTTTTTCCTTTTCCCAGCTCTAAAGCTCGAGTCAGGGCTATGAGCTCAGCTAATTGGGCTGAAGTACCTGGTGGCAGAGGCTTAGCCTCTATGGTCTCAAAATTGGAGACTACTGCATACCCGGCTCTTCTTTTTCCGTCCAAGACAAAGCTGCTCCCATCAGTGTACCAGATTTCCTCAGGATTGGTCAGAGGATCTTCTGACAATCCTTCTCGGGGTTTTGTCCAGTGGTCCAAGGTTTCTAGACAAGAGTGAAAGGGGAGAGAGCCCTCGGGGGTAGGCAGGAGGGTGGCTGGGTTAAGAACCTCACAAGGGGATATAGTGAGGCCTGGATTTTCCATCAGCATTACTTGACATTTGAGGATTCTTTGATCAGATATCCATAAATGGCCTCTCCCATTTAGGAGTTGTTTTACTTGGTGTCTGGTAAAAATAGTTAGTTTGCCCCCAAAGGAGTGTTTTAAAGCATCTTCTATCATGATTGCGATAGCTGCAAGATTTCGAAGGCAGGGGGGCCTGCCTCAGGTAGTTGGATTGAGCTTTTTGGATAAGTAAGCTACAGGCTGGGGCTCAGATCCTAGCCTTTGAGTTAACACTCCCAAGGCTATTCCCTCTCTTTCAGGGACATTAAGTTGGAATGCTTTTTCTGGGTCTGGCAACCTCAAAGCAGGCGCCTGAGTTAAGGACTGTTTTAGTGTAGCCTCTGCCTTGTTTTGAGGAGTTCCCCATATCAGTGGGATTGAATCATCTCGTCCCTTTAAGCTTTCATATTAGGGCTGGGCAATTAGACCAGATTCTACAATATCCAGTTAGCTCCAGGAAAGCTCGCAATTGTTTTCGAGTCGTGGGGGAGGGTAACTGGAGGATTCCTTGTACCCGATCAGAGGACAGCCTCCTGGACCCGTGTGTAATCTGAACTCCCAGGTAAGTGACCTTTGTCTCGACCATCTGTGCGTTAGCACGGGAGACTATATCCCCTTTCTGCCAAGAAGTTTAGAACCTAAATTGCATGTTGTCAGGCACTTCTTTCATCTGGAGAGCAGATTAGTAGGTCATCTACATATTATAATATTTTCCCATTAGGTCCCAGGTCCAGATCTAGGAGATCCTGGCTAAGGGCCTGTCCAAACAGGTGGGGGCTATCTCTGAATCCCTGATGTAATACTGTCCAAATCATCTGTTGATGTTTTTCTCCTGGGACCTCCCACTCAAAGGCAAAAAGATATTGGGATTTTTTAGCCAGTGGTATGCAAAAAAAATATATCTTTGTGATCCAAGACTGTAAACCACTTGCCACTGGGTGGGATTTCTCTCACAATTACATAGGACTACCTGCCACATCCAGTTGCACCCTTGGCTCCAGCCCCATGATGGTTATCTGTGACAGGCAGGCTGGCTGGAGCAGGCCGTTTCAGTCCTCTTGAACCATCGTGAGGGTAGGCTTGGCACTTGACCCTGAGGCTCTTGGGTCCCGAGGGCAGAGTGCCCCCCAATTTCCCAGTTGATGGCATTTGCGGCAAGCCATTCTAGGAGACTTGTCACGGTTTGGACACTCTTTGGCCCAGTGCCCCGCCTGTCTACAGATCAGGCGTTTGTCTCGTGCCTTGTCCTTTAAGGACTCGGGGTTTGCCATAGGGCTATTCTGGAGGGCGGCCAGCATCTGGGCATGGCTTGTCTCTTTCTTTCTCTCCCTCTCTTGGGCCTTGGCCTCCTTCTCCTGTTCTCTATTGTAAAAGGTATTGGTGGCTGTCTGGACCATCTCATCTAAAGAGGCAGCAGGGTTCTGTTGTTGTAGCTTTTGTAACTTAATTCTGATATCTGATGCACATTGGGACAGGAATTTGTCCTTTAAAATCACCTGCCCCTCGTAAGAGTCCAAGTCCAGATGGGTAAACTTTTGGAGTGCCTCTTTTAGCCTTCCCAGAAAGGCAATGGGGTTCTCATTGGGCTCCTGAGTTATTGCTGAGACCCGGGCATAGCTAATTACTTTTTGTTGGGCTGCTTTCAGTCTTGCCTTCACACAGACTAGAAAATGATCTTTTCTCCAGATGTGCTCAGGGTCATTATAATTCCAATTAGGATCGGAGGAGGGTACTGCAGTTTCCCCTACTGGGTATCTATCACTGGACATGTGAAGCCCTGTTGCATACCTCCGGGCCTCCTTTAAGACCCTAGTATGTTCAGGGTCAGATAAAGTTTGACTAAATATGACCATGATGTCTTTCCACGTCAAATCAAAGGCCAAGGTAATATGTTGGAATGTATCTATATATTTGCCTGGGTCATCTGTATAGCTTGCCAGGTCTTGTTTGATCTGTCTTAGCTCTAAGAGGGAGAAGGGCTTATGGATCCGGGTTGGTTTGAATTCTCCAGTTTCAACTAAGGGACATACTCAAGCTGGCTTTGGTGGAGAGGGTGCTCCCGGATATGGGGGCACGTTTGGATACAAGGAAGGAGCACCAGGCAACTCAGGAGCTGTGGGAGGTGAGCCTTCATGAGGGGGTTCATTGGGCTGCTTTCAGTCTTGCCTTCACACAGACTAGAAAATGATCTTTTCTCCAGATGTGCTCAGGGTCATTATAATTCCAATTAGGATCGGAGGAGGGTACTGCAGTTTCCCCTACTGGGTATCTATCACTGGACATGTGAAGCCCTGTTGCATACCTCCGGGCCTCCTTTAAGACCCTAGTATGTTCAGGGTCAGATAAAGTTTGACTAAATATGACCATGATGTCTTTCCACGTCAAATCAAAGGCCAAGGTAATATGTTGGAATGTATCTATATATTTGCCTGGGTCATCTGTATAGCTTGCCAGGTCTTGTTTGATCTGTCTTAGCTCTAAGAGGGAGAAGGGCTTATGGATCCGGGTTGGTTTGAATTCTCCAGTTTCAACTAAGGGACATACTCAAGCTGGCTTTGGTGGAGAGGGTGCTCCCGGATATGGGGGCACGTTTGGATACAAGGAAGGAGCACCAGGCAACTCAGGAGCTGTGGGAGGTGAGCCTTCATGAGGGGGTTCCTTTTCTTGGTTGCCTGTGCCTAACACCATTTGCCCAGTGGGCTCGCTTTTAGGGCGTACAACAATCCCATACTTAAGACAGAGTTCCTTCATATCTCTTCAGTTCAGTTCAGTTCAGTCACTCAGTCGTGTCCGACTCTTTGCGACCCCATGAATTGCAGCACGCCAGGCCTCCCTGTCCATCACCAACTCCTGGAGTTCACTTAGACTTGTGTCCATTGAGTCAGTGATGCCATCCAGCCATCTCATCCTCAGTCGTCCCCTTCTCCTCCTGCCCCCAATCCCTCCCAGCATCAAAGTCTTTTCCAATGAGTCAATTCTTCACATGAGGTGGCCAAAGTACTGGAGTTTCAGCTTTAGCATCAGTCCTTCCAAAGAAATCCCAGGGCTGATCTCCTTCAGAATGGACTGGTTGGATCTCCTTGTAGTCCAAGGGACTCTCAAAAGTCTTCTCCAACACCACAGTTCAAAAGCATCAATTCTTTGGCACTCAGCCTTCTTCACAGTCCAACTCTCACATCCATACATGACTACTGGAAAAACCATAGCCTTGACTAGACGGACCTTAGTCGGCAAAGTAATGTCTCTGCTTTTGAATATGCTATCTAGGTTGGTCATAACTTTTCTTCCAAGGAGTAAGTGTCTTTTAATTTCATGGCTGCAATCATACCTCTTAGTTGCAAGAAAATTTAGACATAGGGGATCTCTGTCCATTTCCCTTGTCTTTTACAGAATAATTCTAATTGCAGGGTGGTATTGTAATTTTAAGTCCCATCCTCAGGCCAGTGTTCCTCGTCCCCCAGTGGATACTGTGGCCACACAGTGGCACAAAAGAGTTTCAAGCGACTTCTCCTTAGAGCTAGAGGGTCGAACGTCTTCCAGTTATTAAGGATGCATCTCAAGGGCATCTGCCGGGAAGTGGATTGGTTATTTCCCATCTGAAAGACAGTCATGACAGGGAGAAAAGAAAAAGACCTCTTTCAATTTTTATAGGTGGACTTCCTTAGGGGTGAGTCCTTTTGAAGCTTATCCTACCCAGGACTCTTGCAACCTGAGAGCCAGACGTCCCCAGGTCAGGGTGCAGATCCCCAGGCAGACTGAGGTGTGACAGCCTCCTAGAGATCAAATCCTCAGGCAGGCCGAGGCATGACGGCCTCCCGAGCATAGGGACCCTGGGCAGGTCGAGGCGTGATGACCTCCTGGGACCCCTGGGACTGGTGGATCCCTGAGCAGGTTCAGGTGTGACAACCTTTTGAGGACCAGATCCCTAGGCAGGTCAAGGGGTGGTGACCTCCTGGGACCCCCGGACTGGAGTTTGGGCGTCCTCAAGGTCTCCAGAGTGACCAGTGCTGGGTAGGATTAGGGGGTTGGATATTATAGAGTATTTCCCTCCCAAGTCCAGCTATTTTCTGGTTGTCTTTCCAGAAGATTGTAGAGGCAACTTTGTGGGTCTGGATGGGGCTCAGGAAAAGAGCATGAAACGAGGGAAGGGGGGGGAGCACAACCTTTGAAAGAATGACATAGCACAAGGGTATAATGTAAACCAATTAAAATCAGTTGGGTCTAAGATGACAAGTCAAATTCAAGTAAACCTTAATCCCCAATCTAGAAGCCAACAGACACACCCAGAGGTGGCAGGACAGCTCCAAGGCACTGTGAAAGAGATGGAGGAGTGGGTGGTTCCCCAATGGCTGGTATGATCCTCCCACTCATTAGCATAGGAATTCACCCCCGCTCGCAAAACCTAGCCAGGCCGCATTCAATGACCGGTACCTGTAGAGTGCAGCGCTTTTCCTGAATCTTAACAAGTCTACCTCTTATCTATCGCTTTGGCTCTCAATGAATCTTTGTAATGAGACCTCAGAGCCTGAGCTTTATTAGTTTTGGCCGGGCTTGAGTTTCGGGAGAGAGTTGAAGGACAGGAGGGAAAAAGCAGTTGGAAAAACGTGCCAAGGAATCCCCTTCATAGCCCGCCAGAAAATTTGCTAAATTTCTGACCGGTGCTCACAGTTTCTTTGGTCTGTTCCTTGGCGCAGAGAAGAGAAAGGACAGAAGAGCCCCCACCGGCTTGTGTAACAGCTACTGGGGCTCAGCAGATAGCGCCTCTGGGACATACTGAGGAGCAGCCTCTCCAGAGTCCCTCAATTGTGCCCCTGCCACCTGTCTGTTCGTGGGAGGTTCGTGGAAACAAGAAACGAGAGATTGTAAAGGAATTAAGATTTCATTAGGCATGTCCCTCCAGCCAGAGGAGCGAGGAGCTCTTACCTTAACTGGAGGTCTTCTGGGATCTGAGACTGGGCCACATGGGCTTTCCGCTGTCCCAGTTTCCAGCACGATGGGGCTTCCCCTGCGTTTGATTTTCTTCACGTTCTGCCTCTATCATGGGAGCTTCGCTGAGTTGGGCTCCGGCTGTGCTTGGCCTCTTCCACGTGGAGGTTGTTTCATCCAGGTTAAATCCGAATCACGGCACCAGAGATGTCACGCGAGTGTATGTTCCTTGATTCTTTGTCTTGTCACAACAAAGATTTGGAGTGACGGACATTAAAGCCCCCTCAGCGTGTCACAGCAATCAGGTCTTGGATAGACTGTGTTATAGCTCTCAGGTCTCAAATGGACCGTGTTATAGCTCTTAGACAAATCAGTGTTAGAGCTCAGTGTTACAGCTCTATTTTATTTAGAAGATAGCAGGAAAACCCATCTTTGAGGCGTGAGGGCACGTCGATCCAAAGACATGAGGAGAAGAGAGCCCCAGTGTGTGGGAGAGAGCGAGAGCTAGCTTTGGCTCCTCTATTTGTATATTTATCTCTCCCTGGGCCTATCTTGAGTCTTCCCTGGTGGCTCAGATGGTAAAGCATCTGCCCACAATGTGGGAGACCTGGGTTTGATCCCTGGGTTGGGAAGATCTCCTGGAGAGGGAAATGGCAACCCACTCCAGTACTCTTGCCTGGAGAATCCCATGGATGGAGGAGCCTGGTAGGCTACAGTCCATGGGGTTGAAAAGAGTAGAACAAGACTGATCGACTTTACTTTCACTTTCACTTTCCCTTCCTTGTCTTGTAGCCACCGCCATTTTGGACTCCTTTTCCCTGTTCTACCTACCTAACAATGTAAAGAAATGAAATACATAATCCTAGGACAAAATATGTAGCTCAGCTGATAAAGAATCTGCCTGCAACGCAAGAGACCTGGGTTCAATCCCTGGGTTGGGAATATTCCCCTGGAGAAGGAATTGAGCCTGGAGAATTCCATCATCAGGGGAACCTGGCAGGCCATAGTCCACGGGGTCACAAAGAGTTGGACATGACTGAGAGACTTTCACACAGGACAAAGTACCTTATATTCTTTCTTCTTTGCAATTCCTTTCACTTTTTCTTTTGAATTTTATTTTTCTATGAATTTAATGATTTGCTCTCCCCACACCCAATATTCTGCTTTCCTTTCTTCTCTTTCTTATTCTCATTCTTTCTATTCTCCAGCCAGGTTCCCCTCCCTCTGGCATTTTTTGCAATTGTTTACTAAGTATGAAGTAAGTTCTCTCTCCTGCTGCAGCTGCTACTCCATCCCCTGCTGCACTAAATTGACACTTGGGCAAGCAATGGCTCTCGTCAGTCACTTCGAAGCTGCTACTTCCAGAAGTGTCGATTTAGTGCAGCGGGGGATGAGCTGCCAGCTGCAGAAGTAGGACACAGAAAAACTCAACAGAATTCTGTCTCCCCTCACTCTATGTGATATTTAGTAGGAGGAAGGGGAGGAAAAGACCACAAGAACCAGGGATTAAAAAATGAGAAATAATAAGAAAGCACCAGGACAAACACTGGGATTGAAAAACAAGCAGTTTAGTGTAACTTGTAGCAGATTCATGGATGAGCTAGAAGAAAACAAAGTGTAAATGGAGGTTAGCTTCTATTTACTTGGTTTAAAAACTAGCTGAAAATATTGAAAAATCTGAATGTCTTACTCTTTTTGGATGCTGTGTATTTGTCGGTCGTGGTGATTTCCTTAAACAACCCCCCGATTACATAAATATCCTACTGATTTGGGTGAGAAATCAACAATCTACAATAGGAAACATGTGTAAGCTCTTAACTTTCCTTGGCAACTCTTGCATTTCCTTTCCTGTTGACATAAATATCTACTCTGCTTAATTAAAAGTCCTCTGCGTACATTAACACTCCAGGCATCCCAGTTAACTGTAAACTCCATAGGTAACACTTCCACATCTCCAATAAAAGTGTAGCTATATGTAAGTGTACATATTCTAAAGAGAGAGAGGGAGGTTTATTTTTTTGGAATATTCCCACCTCTGTTCCCCTCTATTAATTCAGATAATTTTCTCTATTTTTGTGAATATAGGATCTGTTCTACCATGACCAGGGATGGAATATAAAGGATGAACTCCAAAATGCTACATGCAAGGTATTTTTATTGCATACACTGAGATTTTTTTTTTTTT
>SJYT01042504.1:172696-200299 GCA_006410635.1 Cephalophus harveyi
GTCCCTTGGACTGCAAGGAGATCCAACCAGTCTCTTCTGAAGGAGATCAGCCCTGGGATTTCTTTGGAAGGAATGATGCTAAAGCTGAAACTCCAGTACTTTGGCCACCTCATGCAAAGAGTTGACTCATTGGAAAAGACTCTGATGCTGGGAGAGATTGGCAGCAGGAGGAGAAGGGGACAACCGAGGATGAGATGGCTGGATGGCATCACGGACTCGATGAACGTGAGTCTGAGTGAACTCTGGGAGATGGTGATGGACAGGGAGGCCTGGTGTGCTGCGATTCATGGGGTTGCAAAGAGTCGGACATGACTGAGCAACTGAACTGAACTGAACTGAAACACAGAGTTCAGAGTCCATTGGAAAGATGGCCAAGCATGATCGGCATGAACAGGCCTAAGATGGAGTATAGGCCCTATGAATTTCTTCTTCACTTTGTTTATTAAATATACTTTAAAATATATCTTAGATACCTATTAAGTGTTTATTTAAATCTATTTAAATAGACACTATTACTAGGGCCTAAGAAAATATAAAAGAAAATGGTGACATGTCCATCATTTGAGGAAGGTATAATTACCTGATCAGTGAAGGGATAGTGTTAATTAGGAAATGCTTCTCAGAACAGGTGGACTCTGGAGAATGCTTTAGATTTAAAAGAGGAAAAGTTAGATTCTGGAGAAAAAGAAAATATGGGCCATGGAAATTCAAAATCAAGTGTGAGGGGACTGGCAAACTATCTAACTTCCCAGAAATGGAGAGACAAGAAAGATGAAGATGATAGCTGTTGTGGGAATAAGAAAGGACTTAGACAAACTGATAAAGTACTTAAAATTAGGTTGCATAGTTTGAAGAGGAAAAATTATAATTTTACTTCCTTCTGTTGCCTCTGTAACTCAGCTTGCTCCTTGCAAAGTCTAGATCATGTAGGTCTCAGAAAGTGGGGACTCACAATACTAGGAACTGGAGCTTATCTCACTCATCCTTGTCCTGCTCTTTGCAATTGCCATAGGCCCTGCAAACCCACAAACCCACTTAATCATGCCTGTCCATGTATAAAAACTCTGTAACCCCCTTGTTCGGGGCTCAGAGCTTGGAGTGTTAACTCCTCTGGGCCTGCCGGTGTAATAATAATAATAAACCAAGTAAACCAAGAGTTCTCCCGCTCTCCGTGTGTGGTGTTTGGTTTCTCGAGTACTGATTTCTGCAACGTTTCTGGAGGCCCCAGCGAGATTCCAACCATGCCAGCCCTTTGAGCCACCAGATTGGTGGCTTGGCCAGGTCGGAGCAGAGGAGCCCAAGGTGAACGAGGAGGCGCACCACTTGATGGTATTCTGGGTTCTCTTTTGGACCAGCGTTCCCACTCTCCGGACACCTGAGCCCCGACTCATTAAAGGGACAGACCAACTCACCAGGAATGGCCCTGGATAGGGTAAGGCCCAGGGCTGGTCTGCAGTCAGGAAATCCTACCCCAACTGGATCCCTCCCTGCAAGGTTGGTCCAGGTTGGGGGTTTATACCGACCTGCCAATGCTGAGACGTCTTAAATCTCTCTTGGGAGAGTGGCCAGGCAGAAGGAAAATGAATGTGAATGAGTGTGTGGCCTGATTCGCTTGTGCTTCAGGCTCGATTGTGTGGCTTCATGGCCTTCATGCCTATGGAGTCCGAGTGGGCCCTAGCTTGCAGTTCCATGGTGACCTCCTACAGCTCACGGCCGTGTCTGCCTCTGGGGGACCCAGCTCCTCCCTGCGAGACAGATCCAGATCAGGGGTTTATACTGATCCACCAATGCTAGGAGGCACCTAAGTTTCACCCAGGGATGTGGTCAAACAGGCATCTGAAAGTCTCCTCTTATGAGAGGGCACCCGCCCTTATTTGTCTTTGTGCCACTGACTCAGGGCAGGATACACAGGGAAGGAAAAATTATCGGTTACCGGTTATTCTTCTGTTGACTGACTCCTTGAGCTGACATCCAAGAGATTAGGTTTTCCTTAAAACCCTGCCAAGTAGATTACATTTGTCAACATGGGGGGAATTTCCTCTAAGCCAACAGCTTTAGATTGCATTATAAAGAACTTTAAGAAGGGCTTTGTAGGAGACTTCAGAGTCAAGATGACGCCCAGGAAGCTTCATGATTTATGTGAACTCGATTGGCCATCGTTTGAATTTGGATGGCCACCAGAGGCCACCCACTGTCCAAGCAGCACACCAGATAGACACTGGACTCCAGGACATCCAGATCAGTTTCCATACATAGACTCCTGGCTTCCAATAGCACAGACCCTTCCCCCATGGGCAAGATTTTGTGGGAACAAACAGGACCAGAGTAGAGAATTTGTGGCACAACCACTCAGATAAAAGAAAGAAGGGAAAAAACCTATATTCCAGGGAGATGCAGTGGAAGACCCACTACTGCCCCTGAAATACGTTCCCCTGACTCCACAAGCCCCAGCACAGCCAGCGCCAGACCCATTGCCAGACAGTCCACCTCCCTCCATGTCCCCTACACCACCTCATGAGCAAGACTCCAGCCTCAAGCCAGTAGGGAATAGCTCCACTTGGCCAAAAAATCTAACCAGCTGGCTGTGGCCCATCAGATGCCACTGTGAGAAACTCAAGGTCCTCAACAAGTGAACAAGGAGGGCAACACCATAACCCAGCGTACTCTGATAAATCACAGGCTATGATTGACCTCCCAGAGTTCATTTTCTACAACCATCAGCCGACGACTGGGATGACCATCACCAGCTCCTTATGTCTCTCTTCACCACTGAGGAAAGATGATGCATCTCGACAGAAACCCAAATATGGCTCTGAAGACAAGCCCCTGCAGAGGTCTTAGATGCAGAGGGATGGTCATGAGAAGCAATGCCAGAGATGGGACCTAACTGGGATTTCAATATCAGAGAAGGACAAGAAATTTGGGGTTTCTGGGTTTCTACCATGATGCCCTTCTCCACGGACTTCGAGTGGGAGTCAAAAAGCCCACCAATATGTCCAAAATTACAATAATAATAATAAAAAAACCCAGTTGAGACCCCCACTAATTTCTATGCAAGACTGTGTGAAGCATTCTGGACATACATCCCATTTGACCCAGGGACAGCCGAGACTCAACAGATGATTAATGCTGCCTTTGTGGCTCAATCCTGTGCAGACATCCAATGAAAGCTCCAAAAGCTGAAAGGCTTCCCTGGGATGAATACCACACAGCTCCTGGAGGTAGCAAATAAAGTCTTTGTGAACTGAGACTGTGAAGCCCAATGAGAAGCAGATTAAACAATGAAACAGAAAGCAGCCCTTCTAGCAGCAGCATTGAGAAGCTCAGATCCAGTGAAACAGGCGGTTCCCTTGTGGAAAGGGGAAACTAAGAAGAGACCATCACTACGCTAGGACCAGTGCGCCCATTGAAAGGAGACTGAACACTGGAGGCATGAATGCCCCATCGCAAAGGGACATTGAAAGGGTCAAAGAAGTTCAGTCAACCCAACAAAGAAAGGTACCAGCCTGAGCTGGCTGTCCAAAACCTTATCGGCTCGGTTGGAACAGAATCAGAGTAGGGAAGACCGGGCTCCCTGATCCTGGGCCTCCGGGAGCCCACGGTCACGATGAAAGTAGAGGGCCAGGCAATGACTTTTATGGTGGATGCTGGAGCTGAACACTCCATGGTAACCACACCTGTGACTTTCCTCACAGGCCCAACAGCAACTACTGTTGGGGCCACAGGGGACATGGCAGCCCGCTTATTTTGCAAGGTCCGTTTGTGTCAGCTAGGGGGCCATCTAGTGATGCATGAATTTCTGTACTTACCACAATGCCCCATTGCCCTGCTAGGCAGAGACTTACTGGCAAAACTGGGGCACAAGTCACGTTTATCCCCAGAAAGCCTGCGAGCCTCACCTTGGGGAGACAATTGGCTCTGATGATGGCCATGACAATGCCCAGGGAAGATGAATGACATCTCTATTCCTCAAGGAGGGAACAAATAAATCCCCCCAGGCTGGTAAAAGAATTCCCTGATGTCTGAGCAGAGAAGGGGTGCCCAGGTTTAGCCAAAAACCATACCCCGTTTGTAGTGGACCTGAGGCCAGGAGCTACTCCTGTTAGACAAAAACAATATCCAGTACCATGGGAGGCACGCCTGGGAATTTGGGACCACATCCAGCACCTTCAAGATGCCGATATCATAATTGAATGTCAGTCTCCCTGGAACACTCCACTCTCCAGTCAAAAAGTCTGGAGGGAATGACTACTGTCCAGGACCTCCATGCCATCAACAGGGCAGTGATCACCATCCATTCAGTGGTCCCAAATTTGTACACTCTCCCGAGTCTCTTACCTGCTCAGGCAAGTTGGTTCACCTGCCTCGATCTCAAGGACACATTCTTCTGCCTCCGGCTGTCACCAGCCAGCAAACCCTTGTTTGCCTTTGAATGGGAAGACCCATACACCAGGAAAAAGACACAGCTGATTTGGACTCGACTGTCACAAGGCTTCAAAAACTCACCTACCCTGTCTGGTGAAGCCCTGGATATGGACCTTGCTGCCTTTTCCAGAGAAACTTTAAACTGCACCCTACTCCAGGACGTGGATGACCTGTTACTAGCCAGTACCACCCAAGGGGACTGTTGGAGGGGCACCAAAGCCCTGTTGGCTCTACTCTCCAACACAGGGTAAGAGGTGTCATGGAAAAAGGCTCAGATCTGCAGACAGGAGGTCAAATACCTGGGGTTTGTCAACTTAAAAGAGCATCAGGTGCTTGGAAATGAGAGGAAGCAAGCCATCTGTTCAATACCTCTGCCGAAAACCAAGAAAGAAGTCCATGAGTTCCTCAGGGCTGCTGGATGTTGCCAGATCTGGATACCAGGTTTCTCTGAAATTGCCAAGTCTTTGTTTAAAGACACAGCAGGGTCTAATAAGGACCCCCTAGAGTGGGGACCCGAACAGGAAAAGGCCTTTGAGGAGATGAAGAGACTTTTGACCAGCGCTCCAGCATGAGGGCTGCCAGATGTGATATGGGACTTTAACCTCTTTGTACATGAGAAAAATCACACTGCCCTGGGGGTCCTCACACACAAAAAAGTGACTGATCTGAACTGAATGTCCAGTTACATACCTGTCCACATGACTGGATCCAGTGGCATAGGATGGCTACCACGCCTCCGGGCATTAGCTGCCACTGTGGTTTTGATCAGAGAAGCAGATAAGCTTACTCTAGGATGAAATATAAATGCACAGGTTCCCCATGCTGTTACTGCCCTGATGAGCAGTATAAGTAGCTGACCAACTCCAGGATGACTCACTATCAAGGACTGCTTTGCAAAAACCCATGGGTCCAACTAGAGACTATGCGGATGCTGAACCCCACCGCCTTTTTACCTACAGAAGCGGGAATGCCCGATCATAACTGTGAGGAGGTCATAGATGAAATTTACTTGAGCAGGCTGGACCTGATGGACATTCCCCTCCAGAACCCAGAACTGGAATTGTTCACTGATGGAAGCAGTTTCGTCCAAGATGGGCAGTGCAAAGCAGGCTCTGCCATAGCAACAACCGATGAGATAGTGAAGGCTGAGGCTTTGCCACAAGGGTGGTCAGCACAACAGGCTGAGTTATGGGCACTTGCCCAGGCCCTAAGGCATGCCGAAGGAAAGTGAGTCAACATCTATACTGATTCATTATGCCATTGCTACTTTACATGTACACGGAGCCATTTATAAAGAAAGGGGGCTATTGACAGTGGGGTGGGGGGAGATTAAAAACAAAAAAGAAATCCTTCAGCTGTTGCAAGCAGTCTGGGAGCCTTCACAAGTGGCAGTCATCCATTGTAAAGGCCATCAGTGAGGAACTGATCCAATCAGCAAAGGAAATTGGTTGGCTGACCAGGCAGTCAAGGAGGTGGCAACCCAACCAAGCCCCACAGTGGGCCCTGAGTCAATCTTTAAGGTCCGCTTGGCACCAGAATTGCCTCTGTCCCTGAGAAACACCAAGGAAGAAGATCAGTGGGCTCTAAATGAGGGAGGAATAAAAGAAAAGGAGGGCTGGAGGAAGCTCCCAGACCAAAGACTATTTATCCCCAGCAATATAGCAATCCAGCTGGTAAAACAACAGCATGAGACAACTCATTTAGGAAAAACTGGTCTGGAGAATTTACTGAGCCACTACTATCTCATTCCTAAGCTCTCAACCCTGTGTGCCCAGATCAGGGCTAGATGTGTGACTTGTGTGCAAAACAATGCCAGCCAAGGACCAAGACCCAACCCAGGGGTGCAGATAGCTGGGACACTGCTCTTTGAAGATCTTGTAATGGACTTTACTTAAGTCAAGCCCTATAGGGTCTATAGTCTCAAGCTATACGGGCTGTAAGTATTTACTTGTGGTAGTCTGCACCTACTCGGGATGGGCTGAAGCCTACCCCCACACACTGAACAGGCATAAGAAGTGGCCAAGGCCTTACTAAGAGACGTACTCCTGAGCCAGATACAGTGGAAGACTTTTCCCAGGGCCTGGAGGTGTCGGGACACCTAGTAGCTAGTTTTGGGGGGCTTCCCTTGAGTTTCCCTATCACTGGGGGCATTCTCCCATATAAGGTGTCAAAGGGCGAATAGCCCCCACACACTGAACAGGCACAAGAAGTGGCCAAGGCCTTACTAAGAGACATACTCCCAAGATATGGGCTGCCTCTCTCTATAGGGTCTGACAGTGAGTCAGCTTTTGTGTCTGAGATAATCTAAACTTTATCCAGGACACTGGATCAAACTTCACACTGCTTACAAGCCACAAAACTCAGGAAAAGTTGAACACATGAATTGGGGCCTCAAGACTACATTAGCTAAGCTCTGCCAGGAGACTCAGTTATCTTGGGTCAACATGTTACCCCCAGCCTTACTCTGAGCCTGAGGCACCCCGAGGTCCTCAGGCTATTCTCCCTCTGACACCTTATATGGGAGAATGCCCCCAGTGATAGGGAAACTCAAGGGAAGCCCCCCAAAACTAGCTACTAGGTGTCCCGACACCTTCAGGCCCTGGGAAAAGTCTTCCACTGTATCTCCTGAGAAACCTTAGAAAGGACACTGATTCCTTTGGACAACTGGTTTCATCTCTATCAGCCAGGAGATGAGGTAGATGAGGGTTAAAGATGAGAAAAAAGAACCACTTTAGCCAGTTTGGACAGGCCCTCACATGGTCGTCTTGACAAGCCCTATTGCTGTTAAAGTTACAGGCATCATCCCTTGGATCTACCATGTCAGAATCAAAAAGGCAGTGACTTTCTATAATGAGGATACCTGGAAAAGAGTTTGGGACCCCAAAAACCCCCTCAAGTTCTGGTTCCAAAAGCAACGGCCCTCACCCACGAAAGACGCTGAGCCCTGCTCTAGTCACTTGGGAAGCTGACTAGTCCATGCACGGCAGAAGCCTGAGTATTCTTCAGTCTTGCTCCAGCCACACTCCAGCAGCTGGCTGGTCAATGCACAGTGGAAGCTTGAGGATCTGGCTATCAAAATATCAATGGATTTTCACTGTCAACCCTGAATTCTATCCCTGATTGATATTATTACTGTACTCTTTGCTGCAGGACTAGCTTCAGTCACAACCCAGGACTGGGATTTGGGTCAGAAGCTGTGGTTAGCTGTCTGTTTTCTCACTATAGTGGGAAGCCTCATTCTTATTAGGTGTCTCTTATGATCAATTCTCCCTATTAACTAAGTTGCTCCACAGTATAACTGACCCCCCTTCATGATAGGCTCAGTTGCTATAGCCATGATAACCCAAAGATGGGGAGAAAACCTTTTGCTAGTGTTCAGTTATCTGTTATATGCAGGCTGCTTTGCAGCCTTTTGGTGTCCCTTGCTCCAACAGGTGGTGCCTTTGCTTATCCATCATGCACCTGTCAACATTACAGTCAACCCTTAGAAAATCGCTTACTTTACCATCAGCTGGAATGATGTATAGATAACCAATCCTACTGGCTGATCACCTACTGCCTTCATGACCATGAGATGCATATCCAGGGGCCTGGGTGCCAAATATGTTTTCTAGTCATGCTCCCCACTGCCCCTACATTTCCCCCACCAGAGGATCCAAAGCCTGGGTGGTATCCTGACACCATGGCCTTGCACAGGGTTAGGGTTAGGGTTAGGGTTAGGGTTAGGGTACGTCTGTTTACATGCTGTGTAACCAGCATGTTATAACCAGATGTTATAACCCAGAACAGGTGTCTGTCTGTCAAGTAAATGGAGAAACCTACTGGAAAAGAACAATAATGCAGACAAAATTATGGACCAACTTTGTCCTAAAAAATCAGGCTCTGTCTGTTGGCAGCATAACCCAGGTTACAGAGCTAACTCCTTCTTAGACCCTTGTCTGTACCAGGTTCTCAACACAACTCGTCACCTTCTTAATGACACCAACCCCCAGCTGGCCAGGAATTGCTGGTTTTGCTTATCCTTAGGAGTTCCACGGTACTTAGCTACATCAGTGCCATTAAATAATGCAACAGCCATGGGAACTCCTATAGACCCACCCTTACAAGAGCCAGTCTTAAGGGCAATTGAGTTAACTCAAAAGGCTCCAGAATGCTTTACAAATGATGGAGGAACTGAACCTGTAAGCAATTTAACCAGGGACCAATGTAATCAAACTTTAAAAGGTGAGAGTGGCCCACTTATCCTCCCACAAGCACAATATGGTGCCACCCCCCATCAAGGCCTTTTCTTTGTTTGTGAGACAGATGCTTACTTATGTCTACCAGTCAGTTGGATGGGTATATGTAACTTAGCTCTCCTCACTCCCCAGATGAATATTGTCCCTAACAACCAGACTCTCACTGTACCTCTGGCAGGACATACACAGTCAAAAAGAGTCATGCCATTTATACTCCTACTAGTTGGTCTAGGAATCATGGCTGGAATAGGTATGGGAATAGGAATTAACTCAAAAGGCTCCAGAATGCTTTACAAATGATGGAGGAACTGAACCTGTAAGCAATTTAACCAGGGACCAATGTAATCAAACTTTAAAAGGTGAGAGTGGCCCACTTATCCTCCCACAAGCACAATATGGTGCCACCCCCCATCAAGGCCTTTTCTTTGTTTGTGAGACAGATGCTTACTTATGTCTACCAGTCAGTTGGATGGGTATATGTAACTTAGCTCTCCTCACTCCCCAGATGAATATTGTCCCTAACAACCAGACTCTCACTGTACCTCTGGCAGGACATACACAGTCAAAAAGAGTCATGCCATTTATACTCCTACTAGTTGGTCTAGGAATCATGGCTGGAATAGGTATGGGAATAGGAAGAATTGCTTCATCAACCACTTTTTGCCATACACTATCCAAAGACTTCACAGATGACATTAAGAAAGTCGCCAATTCTTTAGTGGCCTTAGAAGACCAACTAGACTGCCTGGCTGAGGTGATTTTACAGAATAGGAGATGGCTAGACCTATTGATAGCTGCAAAGGGAGGACTCTGCCTCTTCTTAAATGAAGAATGTCGCTTTTATGCAAATCAATCAGGAATAGTCAGAGATGTGGCCCAACAGCTAAGGGAACGAATCATAAAAGGAGAGAGGAACTAGCAAATTCCTAGGGTAACTAGGACAATATCTGGAGCTGGGCATCGTGGCTTCTCCCTTTAACTGGTCCTCTCATCATGTTCTTTGTGGTGCTCTTATTTTGCCCTTGTATTCTCAGTGCAATTATCAAGTTCATAACCTCTCGGATTGAATCCATAAAGTTACAAATGGTAATAGCTCAATATAGCCCCCTAAATGATGGGGACAAAATGTGGCCCACTGGAAAAGGGAATTGCAAACCACTTCAGTATTCTTACCTTGAAAACCCTAAGAACAGTATGAAAAGGCAAAAAGATAGAACACTGAAAGATGAACTCCCCAGGTTGGTAGGTGCCCAATATGCTACTGGAGATCAGTGGAGAAATAACTCCAGAAAGAATGAAGGTATGGAGCCAAAGCAAAAACAAAACCCGGTTGTGGATGTGACTGGTGATGGAAGTAAAGTCTGATGCTATAAAGAGCAATATTGCATAGGAACCTGGGATATTAGGTCCATGAATCAAGGCAAATTGGAAGTGGTCAAACAGGAGATGGCAAGAGTGAACATTGACATTTTGGGAATCAACGAACTCAAATGGACTGGAATGGGTGAATTTAACTCAGATGACCATTATATCTACCATTGTGGGCAAGAATCCCTCAGAAGAAATGGAGTAGCCATCATAGTCAACAAAAGAGTCCGAAATGCAGTACTTGGATGCAATCTCAAAATTGACAGAATGATCTCTGTTCATTTCCAAGACAAACCATTCAATATCACAGTAATCCAAGTCTATGCCCAGGCCAGTAATACTGAAGAAGCTGAAGTCGAACAGTTCTATGAAGACATACAAGACCTTTTAGAACTAACACCCAATAAAAGATATCCTTTTCATTATAGGGGACTGGAATGCAAATGTAGGAAGTCAAGTAATACCAGGAGTAACAGGCAAATTTGTTGTTGGAGTACAGAATGAAGCAGGTCAAAGGCTAATAGAGTTTTGCCAAGAGGCTGCACTGGTCATAGCAAACACCCTCTTCAAACAACACAAGAGAAGTCTCTACACATGGACATCACTAGATGGTCAATAGCAAAATCAGATGGGTTATATTCTTTGCAGCCAAAGATGGAGAGGCTCTAAACAGTCACTAAAAGCAAGACTGGGAGCTGACTGTGGCTCAGATCATGAACTCCTTATTGCCAAATTCAGACTTAAATTGATGAAAACAGGGAAAACCTCTAGACCATTCAGGTATGACCTAAATCAAACCCCTTACAATTATACAATGGAAGTGAGTAATAGATTCAAGGGATTAGATCTGATAGAGTGACTGAAGAACTATGGACAGAAGTTCATGACATTGTACTGGAGTCAGGGATCAAGATAATCCCCCAAGAAAATGAAATGCAAAAAGGAAAAATGGTTGGCTGAGAAGTCTTTACAAATAGCTATGAAAAGAAGAGAAGCAAAAGCCAAAGGAGAAAAGAAAAGATATGCCCATTTGAATGCAGAGTTCCAGAGAATATCAATGAGAGACAAGAAAGCCTTCCTCAGTGAATAATGCAAAGAAATAGAGGAAAACAATAGAATGGGAAAGACTAGAAACCTCTTCAAGAAAATTGAAATTATCAAGAAAACATTTTATGCAAAGATGTGCACAATAAAAGACAGAAATGGTGTGGACTTAACAGAAGCAGAAGAGATTAAGAAGAGGTGGCAAGAGTACACAGAAACTCTATAAAAAAAAAATCTTCATGACCCAGATAATCACGATGGTATGATCACTCACCTAGAGTCTGACATTCTGGAATGCGAGGTCAACTGGGCCTTAGGAAGCATCACTATGAACAAAGCTTTTAGAGGTGATGGAATTCCAGCTGAGTTTTTTCAGATCCTAAAAGATGATGCTATGAAAGTGATGCACTAAATATGCCAGCAATTTTGGAAAACTCAGCAGTAGCCACAGGACTGGAAAAGGTCAGTTTTCATTCCAGTCCCAAAGAAAGCAATGTCAAAGAATGCTCAAACTACCACATAATTGCACTCATCTCACATGCTAGCAAAGTAATGCTCAAAATTCTCCAAGCCAGGCTTCAACAGTACATGAACCGTGTACTTCTAGATGTTCAAGCTGGATTTAGAAAAGACAGAGGAATCAGAGATCAAGTTGCCAACATTCTTTGGATCATCAAAAAAGCGAGAGAGTTCCAGAAAAACATCTGCTTTATTGACTGTGCCAAAGCCTTTGACCCTGTGGATCACAACAAACTGTGGAAAATTCTGAAAGAGATAGGAATACCAGACCACCTGACCAGCCTCTTGAGAAATCTGTATGCAGGTCAGGAAGCAACAGTTAGAACTAGACATGGAACAACAGACTGGTTCCAAATTGGGAAAGGAATATGTCAAGACTGTATATTGTCACCCTGCTTATTTAATTTATGTGCAGGGTACATCATGAGAAATGCTGGGCTGGATGAAGCACAAGCTGGAATCAAGATTGCCAGGAGAAATATCAATAACCTCAGATATGCAGATGACACCATCTTTATAGAAGAAAGTGAAGAAGAACCAAAGAGTCTCTTGAAGAAAGTGAAAGTGGAGAGTGAAAAAGTTGGCTTAAAGCTCAACATTCAGAAAACTAAGATTATGGCATCTGGTCCCATCACTTCATGGCAAATAAATGGGGAAACAATGGAAACAGTGACAGACTTCGTTTCTTTGGGTTCCAAAATCACTGCAGATGGAAAATTCTGAAAGAGATAGGAATACCAGACCACCTGACCAGCCTCTTGAGAAATCTGTATGCAGGTCAGGAAGCAACAGTTAGAACTAGACATGGAACAACAGACTGGTTCCAAATTGGGAAAGGAATATGTCAAGACTGTATATTGTCACCCTGCTTATTTAATTTATGTGCAGGGTACATCATGAGAAATGCTGGGCTGGATGAAGCACAAGCTGGAATCAAGATTGCCAGGAGAAATATCAATAACCTCAGATATGCAGATGACACCATCTTTATAGAAGAAAGTGAAGAAGAACCAAAGAGTCTCTTGAAGAAAGTGAAAGTGGAGAGTGAAAAAGTTGGCTTAAAGCTCAACATTCAGAAAACTAAGATTATGGCATCTGGTCCCATCACTTCATGGCAAATAAATGGGGAAACAATGGAAACAGTGACAGACTTCGTTTCTTTGGGTTCCAAAATCACTGCAGTTGGTGACTGCAGCCATGAAATTAAAAGACGTTTGCTCTTTGGAAGAAAAGTTATGACCAACCTAGACAGCATATTAAAAAGCAGAGACATTACTTTGCCAACAAAGATCCATCTAGTGAAAGCTATGGCTTTTGCAGTAGTCATTTATGGATGTGTGAGTTGGACTATAAAGAAAGCTGAGCTCTGAAGAACTGATGCTTTTGAACTGTGGTGTTGGAGAAGACTCTTGAGAGTCCCTTGGGCTGCAAGGAGATCCAACCAGTCCATCCTAAAGTAAAGCAGTTGAATATTCATTGGAAGGACTAATGCCGAAGCTGAAACTCCTACACTTTGGCACCTGATGCAAAGAACTGACTCATTTGAAAAGACCCTGATGCTGGGAAAGATTGAAGGTGGGAGGAGAAGGGGATGACAGAGGATGAGATGGTTGGATGGCATCACCGACTCAATGGACATGAGTTTGAGTAGGCTCCAGGAGTTGGTGATGGATAGGCTCCGGGAGTTGGTGATGGATAGGGAGGTCTGACATGCTGCGATTCATGGGGCTGCAAAAAGTTGGACACAACTGAATGACTGATCTAAACTGAACCGAAATGATGGGGAGCTCTGAATGTCCTAACAAAACATGACATGATGCTTTCTACAATGAGGGACAGAAGCATCAAGAAGGGGGAATAAGAAGAAAAGTTAAAATTTTACCTCCTTCTCCTTCTGCCTCTGTAACTCAACTAGTTCCTTGCAAAGTCTAGGTCTCAGAAAGTGGGGACTCAAAATACCAGAAACTGGAGCTTATCTCACTCACCCTTATCCTGCTCTTTGCAATCACCCTAGCCCCTGAAAACTGCAAACCTGGTTAATCATGCCTGTCCATGTATAAAAGCTCGGTAACCCCTTTGTTACAGGCTCAGAGTTTAGAGGGTTAACTCCTCTGGGCCCGCTGGAGTAATAAACCTTAGTTCTCCAATTCTCCAAGCATAGTGCTGGGTTTCTCGAGTACTGCTTTCTGCAAGAAGTTGACATGTTTAGGCAAAGATAAACTCTATAGAGGGATATGGATAAGACCAAAGGAAATCATCATCCAAGAGCACAATCTTCATTTTTCAGTAATTTGGGGTTTCTATGGGATTCCATTGGTTCCATTCTTGGCCTTGTTTTCTCCTTCCTCTACATTAAGAACATTTAACTTGGTTCCAAGGGTAGGCTCCTGGAGACTTATCAACCTCTTAACTACTCTTGAATTGTGTATGAGTTATCTCATGGGAGAAAGTAAATGGTCTGCTTCAGGTTAAACAGAATTTAGTCATAACACTTAACATGCATTAAGTGCTTCCAAGACAGGAGGTAGATGGGCCCCCTCCAGGGTAAAGAAATTGGAGATTCATTCCCTGTGGACTGAAACTCAAAGCCCAGAATAGCAGGAAAATTAAGGGGGGAGGCTGGGTCCTGCCCAGACTATGTATTTCTCATTCCTGAATCCAGGAGACCTCCCTGGCCATATATGTGCAGAACAGCTCCTTGGATTTCAAAGAGGGAGGAATGTCAACGGATGCTCTACCCATACGCCTCTTCGGTAGAATTCATCTTGGCTAAGAGATGCCTGTGCAACATGGAAATATACCAAAAATATATATATACCTGAAATATACCAAATATGTACTATGAACCAATACAAATGATTGGCCAAAGGAAAACTGGGAGAAATGCCCCATATAAGTGATTTTAAACCATATGAGGGCACATCTCAGGGGCTGTCCCTCTGAGTCTGCCTGTGTGTCTATCCACATGTACTGTACTCTTTTTCCTCTTAATAATACTTTGCTTGCCTCTCTACTTTCTGTCTTTGTGGAAATTCTTTTCCGCAAAGCTAAATGGTCAGGGCCTTTGTTCACTGACCAGTGGTCTGGTGGCTAGGATCTGGTGCTTCCACTGCTGGGACTGGCCTTATCTCTGGCTAGGAAGTCAAGCCCTGCTCCAAGCCACTGCAGGTGGAGGCCACTAGAGATCATATCTATATGAAAGGAAAAGTTCTAAGTGATCTGCATGTATTAACTGACTAAATCTTAAGAGATGCATATTAGACACCATTGTTTTTATCATTTATAGATAAGACAACTGAGGCAAAAATAGGTCCTTTATGCCTGAAGCCAGAAGCTGATAATAGGTAGCTGCATGTTTAGTTGTGTCCAGCTCTTGTCACCCCATGGAGTGTAGCCCCACAAGCTTTCTCTATCCGCTGATTTCCCAGCAAGAATACTGGAGTTGGTTGCCATTTCCTTCTCCAGGGGATCTTCCTGACCCAGGGATCGAACTCATGTCTCCTGCATTGGCAGGAGAATTCTTTACCTCTGAGCCACCTGGAAAGCCCAAATAATAGGTCGAGTTGAGAACAAACACTGTGATTCAAGTGGTATACTGGGTCATATCATATTAGTTCGGTTTGACAAGATTGTAGTTACTTTATATTTCCCCTCGGGTCTCTCAGTCAAGTCTGACTTGTCACTACGCCATGGATGTAGCTCTCCAGGCTCCTCTGTCTCTGTGATTTCCCAGCAAGCATACTGGAGTGGGTTGCCATTTCCTTCTTCAGGGGATCTTCCTGACCCAGGGATCACATCCTGGTCTCTTGTATTGCAGGCAGATTCTTTACCAACTGAGCCACCAGAGAAGCCCAAAATCAGGGTACTAGGAGTCGTTTCTCTGAACAGCCTTCCTAGAAAATCTCATTAGATTTTAGAGTTAGAGTTGCAGCTATGTCTGACAATTCTCACATTTGTAGCATCAGTGTTACTGCACTAATGTTAGAGCATTAGTTCCGCATTAGTTCCAATTGTGGAAGGCTCCACCTGGTCATTGCACAGGTACATCAGACTCAGCATGATTAACTTGTCTGTTCTCTTATCTTCTTCATAAATGGCCACTTTTTCTGTCTTCCTGAGAGGCTAAAATCATGGCAAAAACACATGGACCAATAGTCTCATTAAAAATTTCTCTCTTTGCACTTCCATGCAAATGGTTACTGAATTCTATTGAAGCTACCTGTTTAATAATTCCTTCATTCCATCTTCATCTTCACTGTGTCAATTAAAATATTTAGATCTTTCTTTTCTCCTACTATCCCACACTCCTTCTTTCCTTCCTTCTTCCTTTCCCTCTTGCCTTCTTTCCCTCTTTCCTCTTTTCCTGTCTCCTTTCCTCCTTATATTTCTTTCCTTTTGTTCTTACATCTTTTGAGATTTGAAAAATACAAAACTACCCTAAGAAAAAATAACAGTAACCTATAACTTTACCTCAGAAGTAACCATTGTTAATATTTAGATATATTTGCCTCCATTTTTAATTTTTTTTGTACATAGTCTCAGATGTCTATACAAAAAGAAAACACCTCAACCTGAATGCAAAGAAATAGGAAAACAATAGAATGGCAAAGACTAGAAATCTCTTCAAGAAAATTGGACATATCAGAGAAGTATTTCATGAAAAGATTGACATGATAAAGGAGAGAAAGGGTAAGGAGCGAACAGAAGCAGAAGATACTAAGAAAGGGTGGCAAGAATACACAGAAGAACTATACAAAAAAGTCTTAAGGATCCAGATAACCACAATCGTGTGGTCACTGACCTAGAGGCTGACATCCTGGAATGTGAAATCAAGCAGGCCTTAGGAAGCAAAGCTACAAGCAAACTTAGTGGAGGTGATGAAATCCCAGCTGAACTTCTTAAAGTCCTAAAGGATGAGGCTGATAAAGTGCTGAACTCAATGTCAGCAAATTTGGAAAACTCAGCAGTGGCACCAGGATTGGAAATGGTCAGATTTCATTCTAGTCCCAAAGAAGGGCAATGCCAAAGAATGTCCAAAATACTGAACAATTGCACTCATTTCTCATGCTAGCAAGGTTATTTTCAAAATCTCTCAAGCTGGGCTTCAGCAGAATGTGAACTGAGAACTTCCAGCTGTACAAGCTGGGTTTAGAAAAGGCAGAGGAACCAAAGATCAAATTGCCAACATTTCTTGGATCTTATAGAAAGTTAAGGAATTCCAGAAAAACTTCTGCTTCATTGACTACACTAAAACCCTTGACTGTGTGGATCACAAAAAATTGAATACCAGACCACCTTACCTGTCTCCTAAGAATCCTGTATACTGGTCAAGAAGCAACAGTTAAAACCGGACATAGAAAGACAGACTGGGTAAAAAGGGAAAGGAGTACAAGTCATTATATTGTCCTCTGTTTATTTAACTTATATGTGGAGTAGATCATGCGAAATGCTGGGATGGATGGATCACAAGCTGGAATCAAGATTGCCAGAAGAAATATCAACAACCTCAGATATCCATGATACAACTTTAATTGCAGAAAGTGAAGAGAAACTAAAGAGCCTCTTGATAAGGGTGAAAGGAGAGTGAACTAGCTGGCTTAAAACTCAGCATTCAAAAAACTAAGGTCATGGCATCCAGTCCCATCACTTCAGAGCAAATAGAATGGGGAAAAGTGGAAGCAGTGACAGATTTTATTTTCTTGGGTTCCAAAATCACTACAGACAGTGAGTGCAGCCATGAAATTAAAAGATGCTTGCTCCTTGGAGGAAAAACTATGACAAACCTAGACAACATATTAAAAAACAGACATCTCTTTGCTGACAAAAGTCTGTATAGTCAAAATTATGGTTTTCCAATAGTCATGTACATATGTGAGAGTTGGACCTTAAAGAAGGCTGATCACCAAAGAATTGATGCTTTTGAACTGTGGTGCTGAAGAAGACTGAGAGTCCCTTGGACTGCAAGGAGATCAAACCAGTCAATACTAAAGAAAATCAACCCTGAATATTCACTGGAAGGACCGATGCTAAAACTCAAGCTCCAATAGCTTGGCCAGCTCATGTGAAGAGCTGACACTTTGGAAAAGACTCTGATGCTGGGAAAGATTGAAGGCAAAAGGAGAAGAGGGTTGCCAGAGATGAGAGAGTTAGAGAGTATCACTGACTCAGTGGACATGAATTTGAGCAAACTCTGGAAGACAGTGAAGGACAGGGAAGCCTGGCGTGCTGCAGTCCATGGGGGTCACAAAGAGTGGGACACGATTTAGCAGCTGAGTAACAATAGCTTCAGATATCCTTGTTCGTGTCATGGCCTCCTGCCATTGGTAGAGTTCTGGCTGTTACCAGGTTTTCTCCAAACTTTGGCTGCTTTTAAAATTTCTCTTCTAAATCTCTTCTTGGTAACACATTCATTGTTTAACAGAATATTTTCAAAAATTTTCCAGTGCATGGATAATTGTTTATTTTTGTTGTTACTGTTTTGTATAATCTCTATGGGTATTAACTGGTATATTTGTAAAGGAAATTGTAAGTCACATGATGAAGAAAATAGTTATTTAAAATTATAAAGTAAATGTGAAATTTAAAGAAGAGAGAATTTAAAAAATTATCTGAGAATGGAGTAATTGCAATGACAATTATGGGGAAGATGTAAGAAGTAGTCAGAAGGAAGAGAATAATGAGGTACATATTAAATCAAGTCTTAACTCTTCACAAAATAGTGGCTAGTAGATAAAATACTTGAGAAATTATGAATATGTTGGAGAAAATATGAAAAAACTTATTGCAGGTGAGAGATTGAGATGTATTTACTAGATATGAATGCATTGTGATAGATATTTAGCAAATATTAGAAATCACATATGCAAACATAATGTTTTATCCCCTCTGTGTTGAATTTTAATTTTAATTTATCTTTTCAAAAGCTTGATTCTTCTACTCACCTGAGTTCTTCAATGCCTGGAATAGTACCAAAATATTCTCATTGGCACCTAAACTAATGCTCAAATATTATTCAGTAAAGACAGAGAGGTAAAATAGGGGAGGGAGTGAAGAAGAAAGGAGGGAATTGGGATCATACTTTTTAAAGAATTATACTGTGGGTTTACACAGACATTTGAACGTTGCTGTGTTGTTCAGAACATTTGGGGGACTTTCTTTGGAGATTGCCTTAAAAACTTAAGGGTTTCTAAAAATTCTTAGGGATAGTATAATTTTACCTTTTGAGTCTGGATTTACTTTTGTTAAACTCAGAATTTAACTGTAGTGAAGTGTTTAGAAAAAATAGGATCCCTTCTTTCAGTAATAAGATGGAATTAGAATATTTGGGCTTCCCTGATGGCTCAGCTGGTAAAGAATCCGCCTGCAATGCAGGAGACCTGAGTTCAATCCCTGAATTGGGAAGAACCCCTGGAGAAGGGAATGGCTAACCACTCCAGTATTCTGGCCTAGAGAATTCCATATACTGTATAGTCTATGGGGTCCCAAAGAGTAGGAAATAACTGATTGACTTTCATTAGAATATTAGGTGTGATTAAAAGATAAGAATGCTGATTTTCCTCTCTGGTTTATAAGTTGTTTCCTGAAGGCAAAACTAAAAGTAGAGTCACGAGCAAATTATTTATTTATTTAATTTAGCACATGACATAAAATCAGAGTAACGCATAGATTCTCAGGGTCATTATTTCAAAGATAAATATTTATTTATAGACATGAATTTTGGCATGTTTTAAGTTATTCTTACTTATCTTTGGGATTTTATTATGAAAAATTTTAAGCACACAGAAAATGTAAAAGAATTGAATGTGATATTCTTCACCTAGATTCTATCATTAACATTTATTTTGTGTGCTTGTTACATATCTATTCATGTAATAGTCCATGTGTCTATAAATCCACTTTATTTTTTGACATGTTTCATGGTAACTTTCAGGCATCAATACAGGTCCTCCAAAATACTTCAACGTGCATGTGATTAATTTCAACATTTTCAGTTTTTTCTTCTGGTGTAAAATTTACATAAAATGAAATCACAAATAGTGTATTTCATATAGCATAAAGTCACTGTTTTGACAATGTATACATTTGTGAAAGCCAAATCACTCCAAAGAATATATCAACAAGCCCCAAAAGTTTTCTAATGTCAGCTGCAAATCTGCACACTCAACCCTAGCCCTGCACCCTGAAGCATTTCTGATTTTTTCCTACCACAGGTTTTTTCAGGCTTCGGGCTTGCAGGAAGAAGTCACCTGCAATGCAGGAGACATGGAGACACAGATTCGATCCTAGGTCAGAAAGATACCCTAAAGGAGTGGATGGCAACCTGCTCCAGTATGCTTGCTTGGAGAATTCCATGCACAGAGGAGCCTGGTGGGCTACGGTCCAAGAGATCTCAAAGAGATGGACACCACTGAGTGACTAAACATAGGTTACTTTTACTTGTTTTAGAATTTCATATAAATGAAATAATAAACTTTTTATTTTTTGTGTAAGTTTTCTTTCACTTGCCATATTTTTGAGACTCATGCTATAAGTTATGTGAACAGTAATTTTTTTTCTTACAAATTGTTCAGTATCATTCCATTCTATAATTATGTAACAATTTATCTATTTGGTTTATAAACACCTGTCTTATTTTAAGTTCTGCCCATTATGAATATAGCTGCTACATGAAGTTTTGTATCTCTTGACTAACTACTTAGAAGTGAAATTTCTGGGTTATTGTAGAGGTATGTTGAGTTTTGTAACAACTTATCAGAGCTTTGTGTGTGTGTGAGATAATACAATTTTCTTAATTGTATCATTTTATATTACCACTAAAACCTATGAATTCTAGTTACCTCTGCCACCTTATTTTTGTTGTCCACTCTATCACATTATTTTTGATGTCAGGCTTTTCAATTTTTGTTTTGATTAGGTCTACAGTAATTTTTTCATTATAGTTTTATTTGTTTTTCCCTGATGAAAAATGCTATTGAGCACACTTTCATGTGCTTCTGATTATTTCATATATAGTCAGTTCTTGTTACAAGTGGTCATTGTGTTCTATAAAGTCACTCCAAACACTAAATTAGTGAATACTGAGCCATTGCTCCTAGAAGAAATAAAGTACTAGATTCCTGCAAGCCTCTGGTCACATTTTCACCTGCTAATCAATAAACTCTATTTTTATGTTTCTGTTAAAAGACATTTTATTTAATAAGTATTGCTGGCTAATTAACATTGAATCATGCCAACAGTACTATAACTCATGTCCAAATGAAGTTTATCTAAAACATCTATTTTTTTCCATAAGGCACCATGATCAATATTACATGAATATACACACATCACATGTAATTGAAAATTATCTGCATTTTCCAGTTGTAGGCTATAGTGTTATATAAATATCAAATAAATCAGGGTTGTAGATAAGTATTTTTCAGATCATTTATGGCTTTATTAAATTTTTGTTTAGTTGTACAATTAATTGCCAAGAGAAAATGTTAAAATCTTCAATTATATTGGCATTTTCTACTTTTCTCTTTAAAGCTGTCAATTTTTGATTCATTTATTTTGATTTATGATTGTACATCCTCTCAATAAATTCATACTTTATCATTTTGAAGTAATCATTATGTCTGTGTTGGGGCCCAGAGCAGGCTACCCTAAAATATGCCTCAATGGTGTATTGATTATAGAAAATGTTAAAATCTTCAATTATATTGGCATTTTCTACTTTTCTCTTTAAAGCTGTCAATTTTTGATTCATTTATTTTGATTTATGATTGTACATCCTCTCAATAAATTCATACTTTATCATTTTGAAGTAATCATTATGTCTGTGTTGGGGCCCAGAGCAGGCTACCCTAAAATATGCCTCAATGGTGTATTGATTATTTTGAATCAAAGTCACTTGAATAGCAGCCAATACAAGGACACCTTGACCCTCCTTTGTCTTCCAATGAGGTGGCCAAAGTACTGGAGTTTCAGCTTTAGCATCATTCCTTCCAAAGAACACCCAGGGCTGATCTCCTTTAAACAAACCTTGTTACTTCTTTACTAGTTTAATACCCAAGGTCAAAGTTTCCTTAAATTGTTTACTAATTAAGCACCTAATCTCAAATCCCTTTGCCCTTTCAACTTCTCACAAATTTGTTGTCTTTTATATAAAAAGATACAAAGTTCCCTTCTTTGGGTCCTTCTCCGAGCATCATTTTCATGGTTTCTAGTACATACAAAATTAAATTTTTGATCTTTAACAAGATCTTTCTCTTGTTAATCTGTTTCATGTCCATGTAATTCTTAGGCCAGTCAGAATAATTTAAGAGAGTAGAGGGAAAATTTTCCTCTCCAACATATACTATTCTTCATTTTTAAGTCTTATTTCTTCTGATATTTACCTAGCCATTTCAGCTATTTTAAGGTTACTATTTGCATGGCATATCTTTTTCTGACCTTTTTCTTTTCAATTATCTGTGTCTTTATATTCTAAATGCATTTCCTTTCGACAGTATTTATTTAGGTTTTATATTTTCATTCATTCTGACAATCTGCATCTTAATTGAAATATATATTCCATTAACATTATTGTAATTTATACTATAAACAAATTTTATGTTTATTATTTATAGTGATGTTTTATATTTATAATATTATTAGTATCTATTTGTATATTGTGTTTCCTCAGCACTCATAAAATCTATCTTAGTGGGACATGTGCTTTATGGGACATAAGCATTATGTGCTTAATGCTTTACCGTTTCTTTACTATCCAAATCAGATGTCACTCTCTCCAAGATATCCTTTGCTACTCCCATCACTTTGCTCTGCTCCCATGTGACATTATGAGTATATCTTATAGTATTCATGTGTCCATGCTCAGTCTCTAAATCATGTCTGACTCTTTGGGACCCCCTGGACTATAGCCCACCAGGCTCCTCTATTCATGGAATTCTCCAGGCAAGCATACTGGAGTGGGTTGCCATTTCCTTCTCCAGCAGATCTTCTTAACCCAGGGATTGAGCCCGCATCTTCCGCATTCCAGGCTGAATTCTTTACCACTGCACCACCTGGGAAGACCATCTTATAGTATACTCCTTCACTTACAAATGAATATATACATTAACTTACCACAGGGTGTTACACTGATGAAGTTAGGCATCATTTCTTCCACTAGTCTGAGAAGTCCTTGAGGAAGAATGCTATGTCTCTATTGCCAGGGTGCTGCCAGGCATAATGAATGCGTGTTGGACTGTGCTTTGCAGTTTAAATGGCATCCAGTATCTTTCCCACCAGAACTCTGATGCAGGGTGTATGTTATCATCTTTATTTACAGATGAGGATAATGAGACTTTAGCCATTTAGGGATTTGATCAAGGTCATACAGCAGAGCTAAATCTCCATTTTGTGCTCAGAGCTCAAAATAAGTCATTCTCATTTAACTCTAACTCATACAAAATATTTTTCTTGCTTCCTAAGGAACTTCATCATTAAAAATTAAATATTAATATAACTAGAGCTAAACACTAACACATATGTGTGTTAATTGATCTAAATATAGACTGTTTGCTTTAAGCAAAAATAAATGTCTGCATGTGTGCTTTTCAAACATTTGATTATTCTTCCTGTATCTTGTTGGATGAAGCACAAGCTTTGAGATTAAATTAATGTGTTAAAGTGATGCTATAGATTGCATATATATCATCTAATTTTTTCTTTGGGCTTTGTTTATTTCTGCCTCTAAATATTCAGAGTCCAGTTTTTCATTTCTACTAATACTGGATAACACATATGTGTGTTAATTGATCTAAATATAGACTGTTTGCTTTAAGTAAAAATAAATGTCTGCATGTGTGCTTTTCAAACATTTGATTATTCTTCCTGTATCTTGTTGGATGAAGCACAAGCTTTGAGATTAAATAAATGTGTTAAAGTGATGCTATAGATTGCATATATATCATCTAATTTTTTCTTTGGGCTTTGTTTATTTCTGCCTCTAAATATTCAGAGTCCAGTTTTTCATTTCTACTAATACTGGGAGAGAATCGAGTCCACCCAGGAATACTCTCTCCATCTGTTCCTAACATATGTTATTAAATGGGAGGCAACTAGAAGGTAGGTGAGCACTTACCAGATGCAAACTAAATTCTCCAGAGCTTTATCTATACATTTTCTAGGGTTCATTGCCAGTTTTTGACTGTAGGGAATTTTAGGCTTGGGATATTTGTGTGTTGAAAAGTTGCATCAAAATTCACAACCCTTTCATTATCCTCAGTTTGTAATCTTTGGATACAGTTTCCTAAATCCCTGGAGTTTTATAAACCACACGGAATTTTCTTTTTGTACTCAATCTTTCTAGCTCTACTTGTTTTCTGACAAACAAACAAGCCACTTTACCTGTGAACAGGACAATGGGGTCCTGATGAGTATCCTTGCATGTATTTTTGGAGCCCACAGGAATTAGTTTGACTATTTACAGATTATAACAGTTGGTGGTTGAGTGTTTTATTTTCATTCCCAGTTGGTACAATATGTTCACAGCTGATGCAATGGCTGGCCCACTTGATTTCACATATGGTCCACTACTGGGGGCCCTCTAAGGCTTTCTGACGTAGTTAGTCTTCTCTAAAGCTATCATGTCTTTAGCTTTGCTTTTGTCTGCTGATCAAATGAAGGGGAAAAAAACCTCTGAACTCTGGCAGCTGCAGAGGGTATCAGCAACTCAGTTGTTAAAGATTCAAAGAACTAGGTCAAAATGTCCCAGGAAAAAGATTTTTGTTAACCACTGCAAGCAAACAAAACGCTTCTCTACATAGCATGAGCAGAGAACACACACACACACAGAGGGTTCTCTTTTGTTTTACTTTCACTTTGAAGCTCTGCCTAAGCTGTTCTTGAGTGTTTTCAGCACACAGTGTTTCAGAGTGTTTCCAGCCAGAGAGACCACACTGTCCCGGGCATCCATTTACACTGAAAAATATTGTTCCACAAGTCCTTTAGATAATAGTTCCTTTTCCACAACTTCATTTTTTTGTGCTAAAAGTCACTAAGGAAGATAGTATTAAAAGTGAGCTAAATGGCAACCCACTCCAGTGTTCTTGCCTGGAGAATCCCGGGGACGGGGGAGCCTGGTGGGCTGCCGTCTATGGGGTCGCACAGAGTCGGACACGACTGAAGTGACTTAGCAGCAGTAGCAGAGTCTCTTTGCCAAGACTGATTTCACAAAGACTATTAGACAAGAAGAATAGAATTGCAAAATTAATAACATTGAAAACCCAAGCACAAGCACCCTCCAGCAGTCATTATAACGCGATACATAATCAGTGTTTATCCTGACTCTAAACTATAACTGATAAAGCCACAATCTCATAAAAAGATTATTTTCAAGACTATTGCATTACCCTCTGAGAGCTAAAATACTCACTTATTCATAGTAGCAGATTGTAATAGCTCTAATTCCCCGAGAAGTGGGCATTGTATGATAATTGAGTGGGCTGGGATGTTAATTGTCTTCCACTTCACCTCTAGATGTTTAACTGCTTATCTCTTCAACCAGCAAACAGTAATGCTCACTTATTTGTGCACTACTGTTCAGATAATTTTGTGAGCTAATTTATTTGTAATAAAGAGAAAAAAGTATCTGTGCAGACAAAATATTTAAATTGTGGCACGTTTACATATTAAAACCAATTGAAGGCAATGTTGTATTCTTATGGAGCTTCCCAACAGAGTTGCTTTTGCAGTACTTAGGGAGTAATTGGAAGTGCAGGAATATGACCAACAAACAGAACAACGTTAATAGGCATCACTAAATCAATACTACTTGGTGAGTTTAACACGCTATTTTCTATTAAGAGCAACTTGTCTCAAACCACACGGCAAAGGTAGCCGCTTACTGTTCACGGAGTCATGCTGGTGTTCCATGCTGCTTCTGTCAGCTATTGCGAGGCGGATGACTGAGCCTACAGCCCATTTTTTATTCTACTTGATCTTGCTGCATTGCTGCTGTTTTCATAAGCCAAAGTCTATTCAATCCTTATATTTTGTTAATTGTGGACCAAAAAAAAAAAAATTGTTGCCTGCCATCCCAGTAAATAGAAAATCTTGCCCACCCTGAAACCATCAGCCACGAAAGTCTTAGGAGAATTCAGTGTGGGAAAAAAAAAAAAAAAAAAAAGGATACCTACCATAGATGATTAAGATGCACGCATGCATGTGCTCAGGCATTTCAGTCGTGTCCAACTCTTTGCGACCCCATGGATGGTAGACCACCAGGCTCCTCTGTCCACAGGGTTCTCCAGGCAAGTATACTAGAGTGGGTATCCATTTCCTTCTCCAGGGGATCTTTCCGATCCAGGGATCAAAGCTGTGTTTCTTGCACCTCCTGAATTGGCAGGTGGATCTTTTACCACTGAGCCACCTACATATCTAAGGAATAATTTCCATGAGCCCAGACTCTTGCATCTTCTCATACATAGAAAAGTACTAAAATCATTACCTTGAGGTGTCTATTTTTTGTAATGAGCAATAATCTTTTGATGTTTGACTTTTTTTTCCCCCTCAGCAAAAATGCCTATATATCCTAACTCCTTTCTTACTTCTTTGGAGTAGTTCCTCAGAGTTATCTGAGAGTGGTCTCCCAGCCTGCAGTCCTCAATAAAGCCTCTGAATAAAACATAACTTGCAACTTTTAAGTCTACATTTTCCTCAGTCAACAGTTTTGATGATCAACAAAAGGGAACCAGAATAGACTTCTCTCCTTTGCCTGAACTCTGTGAAGTTTTAGAGCCTTCATACCAGCAGAGGCCCCTTGTGCCCACTTGCCTCCTAGGAAAGTCCAGTTGAATTTAGATAAGTCTCTTCCTGGTCTTCAATCTCCCATTATAGGTGGATGGTCTAAGTTTTATTTGGTATGTTAAACTCCTTGCTGGAGTTTAACAAGTCCATTTTTTTTTGAACTTAGTTTCAAAAAGAAGTGCCTAGGTTGTCCTCAGTTAAAAGACAGTGGGAAGATCTTATTATGTAGGTAGAGAATTTATGTTTATAGGTACTCACTTATTTTGCCTGGAGAAATATCAATAACCTCAGATACACAGATGATACCACCTTTATGGCAGAAAGTGAAGAACTAAAGAGCCTCTTGATGAAAGTGAAAGAGGAGAGTGAAAAAGTTGGCTTAAAGCTCAAGATTCAGAAAACTAAGATCATGGCATCTGGTTCCATCACCTCACGGGAAATAGATGGGGAAACCATGAAAACAGTGGCTGACTATTTTTGGGGGCTCCAAAATCACTGCAGATGGTGATTGTAGCCATGAAATTAAAAGACACAGAACTGGACATGGAACAACAGACTGGTTCCAAATAGGAAAAGGAGTGCGTCAAGGCTGTATATTGTCACCCTGCTTATTTAACTTATATGCAGAGTACATCATGAGAAACGTTGGACTGGAAGAAATACAAGCTGGAATCAAGATTGCTGGGAGAAATATCAATAACCTCAGATATGCAGATGATCCCACCCTTATGGCAGAAAGTTAAGAGGAACTAAAAAGCCTCTTGATGAAAGTGAAAGAGGAGAGTGAAAAAGTTTGCTTAAAGCTCAACATTCAGAAAACGAAGGTCATGGCATTCGGTCCCATCACTTCATGGGAAATAGATGGGGAAACAGTGTCAGACTTTATTTTTTTGGGGCTCCAAAATCACTGCAGATGGTGACTGCAGCCATGAAATTAGAAGACGCTTACTCCTTGGAAGAAAAGTTATGACCAACCTAGAGACTATATTCAAAAGCAGAGACATTGCTTTGCCAATGAAGGTCCATCTAGTCAAGGCTATGGTTTTTCCAATAGTCATGTATGGATGTGAGAGTTGGACTGTGAAGAAGGCTGAGCGCTGAAGAATTGATGCTTTTGAACTGTGGTGTTGGAGAAGACTCTTGAGAGTCCCTTGGACTGCAAGGAGATCCAACCAGTCCATTCTGAAGGAGATCAACCCTGGGATTTCTTTGGAAGGACTGATGCTAAAGCTGA
>SJYT01042504.1:200662-220300 GCA_006410635.1 Cephalophus harveyi
AGGAGATCAGTCCTGGGTGTTCATTGGAAGGACTGATGTTGAAGCTGAAACTCCAATACTTTGGCCACCTGATATGAAGAGCTGACTCATTTGAAAAGACCCTGATGCTAGGAAAGATTGAGGGCAGGAGGAGAAGGGGATGACTGAGGATGAGATGGCTGGATGGCATCACCAATTCAATGGACATGGGTTTGGGTGGACTCTGGGAGTTGGTGATGCACAGGGAGGCCTGGTGTGCTGCAGTTCACAAGGAGTCGGACATGACTGAGTGACTGAACTGAACTGAACTCACTTGTTTGGGAATTAAAGGAAATTTTGCTGTAAAAATGGCCAAAGTGGGATTCTCTTGACATTCCAAAATTATTTTTTTGCATGTGCAGCTAAAAAATCCAGTCTGATAAAACATTTGTACGGAAGTCTGACTTTAAACGAACAAATGCCCTTCTAAAGGCAACTTGAATTTCTTTCCCTGTGTCTTTGAAATGTGAATAGTCTACCTGAACTTATTGATTGTTCTTTTCCCAGTGTTTTGAAAGCTTGGTCTGTGCCATCAGGAAGGTATATATATGGTGTGCATTTGACAACCAGTTAAATAGCCTGAAATTCTAAGCAGTCTTTTTCTGATCATGTCAACTCCCAGAGAATTTTTTGTAAGGGGTCTCAGTCCATAAGAATCTTTTGTCATCCTAACCTTTGTTGCATCTGTCTTTCCAATGAAGGACTTTCCTTTCTTAGACTATTTTTAGGAGTACATTTTCTAAATCTTTTGAAGGCTACGTTCTTTGCACTCTTGTGGAGACCTGTTGCATCCTGTCATTTTGGATCTCTATGAAACTACTACTCAACAATGGTGATGGATCCTTTAAACTGGAAAAACTTCGAAATTTTAGAGTTCTTTCATTATATGTTTGTTCTCCTAAAAATAATCTAAGAAAGAAAAGTCCTTCGTTGGACAGACAGATGCAACATAGGTTAAGATAACAATCTATGGGGTCGCAAAGATTCGGACGTGACTGAGTGATTTATTATTATTATTATCTTACTGGTACCTATATTAGAAAAAAGTTAGAGGGTGGATAAAAAATACATAATGTCTAACCTAAGAACCCCCTTACTTAAAAACAAACACATAGTTTCCAAATGCTTATTTGTAGTCTCAGCTTTCCTTCAGTGAGTCTCACAGATGCTAGTGAAATATTAGATTAATTAACAGGGAAATAAGATGAAGCTGAGGGAAAGTCAGAGACTTCTTCCCAAGAAGGTGGAAATTTTAAAGGGACTCATGCCATAAGGATAGAAAGCTTAAATGGTTATTAACAAATGGGAAAAATAAAATGAATATTAATGGATTAAAACAAAGATTTTGACACAAGATATCTAAGATCAGATGGGCCAAAGAGACCCTCTCTTGATCCCCAACTTAAAGTGCCCCAAACACATCTATCCTATTTATCTCAATATATATATATATACACAAATATAAAAACAAAACCAAGCAAAAAAGTAGTTTTTGGCTTTATTCTATCTTTATTTCCATTGGTATTTTTGGGGTTCACAAGTAGCAAACTATTGCAGAAAAGAGGACTTGATATTAAAGATTTATATGTGAGCCAAAATATATATATACATACATACATATATTTACATATGAAATGCATGAATTTTAAACATTTTATAAATTATATATATAAAATATATGTGTATATAAATGTATAATTTTCACTTATGTATATACATTATATAAATGTATATATATTTATATAAATCTCTATATAAATATATACTTACATATATTTGTATAAAAGATTGGAAGAAAATTACACTGAGATACTTGATGAAATAATTGCTTGGGGCAACAGTTAAGTCAATTAATCAAGTTTAAAAGGTCTGAGTCCCTGGGCTTAAACTATCACTGGGGTACCATAGCCTTTACAAAAAATAGATACAATGGCTGGGGGATAGAAAGGACAGTTTCTGGGACTCCTTGTAAGACCTAGGCTTGTTGATGGGGTCCTAACTGAGACTAAAGTTAAAAGTATCAGAGTTTGTAGAACTGAGATGAAAGTTTATAAAAATTGATATATTTAAATGGGCTTTATTTATATAAGGTGGTCAGATTTGTCCAATTTTATTGTGGGATAGATATTATATCTCACTGGGGAATGTTTCCCCTTCCTGGTGTTATAAGATAGGGCATATAAATCTGCCCCTCAGGCAATACTAATTAAACATATGAAGAATAGGCTTTCCTGAACCCACTCAATATAAAGTAAAAACTTGGGCCTAATTTCAGAGGCTAATAAAAAGTGAATTAAAAATATATTTGATAAAAGCAATGTTTTAATATAATTTAGTCAGCAGACTAGTTCTTTGAAGAAATAAATGCGACAATATTTTTCTTGCAAATTTCTAGAAATCAGAAATATAAATGCAGCCCACAATGACCTGAGTCTGAGCCTAATTAGCTCAATCAAGTAGAAACTGAAACCAAAAAAAATAAAAGTGTGGGGGAAAGTGTGTGTGTGTATACGTGTGTGTGTGTGCTTAGTTGCTCAATTATGGGGAGAGGTTTTTTGAAACTCAGACTGCTGGAAAGGCTCCCTCACCCAGAAGCTAATTTAGCCTCCTTAAGAATTTATCAAGGATGAATACAAATCTTAAAAGTCTTTTCTATAAATAATAAAATGCTTTAGGCATCTGAGCAAATAAATATTACTATTCTGTTATTTATGAGCTAATAAACTTATAGTGTAATACTTGATTCATGATTAAGTTTTGAAATGAAGCCATAAAATCTCTAGTTATGTTTGTTTTTATGTCTATGTATACATTATACATATAACATGTCTCTTTTTTGAATAATATTTTCAAAATTAAATTTATGAAAGCTCTAATTGACTTGAAAATAAGTGCTGGGAAATATTCACTCTTAAATGAATATTTCATATTAAGTTACTTTAGGCTTGTTGGTTTAATTGTTTCAGACTTGTCTTTGAATTCATCAGTATTGAATACGGTACTTTTATTGTGCCTAAGTTCACTGAAAGTCAGTTGTTGTTCAGCTGCTTAGTTGTGTCGGTCTATTTGTAACCCAAAGGACTGCAACTCTCCAGGTTTCCCTGTCCTTCAGTATCTTCCGGAGTTTGCTCAAATTCATGTCCATTGAGTCGGTGATGCTATCTAACCTTCTCATCCTCTGCCACCCTCTTCCTCTTCTGCTTTCAATCTCTCCCAGCACAGGGTCTTTTCCAATGAGTAGATTCTTCACATCAGGTGGCCAAAGTATTGGAGCTTCAGTTTCAGCACTAGTCCTTCCAATGAATATTCAGGGTTGCTTTCTTTAGGATTGACTGGTTTGATCTCCTTGTGGTCCAAAGGGCTCTCAAGCATCTTCTCCAGCACCACAATTCAAAGGCATCAGTTCTTCAGTGCTCAGTCTTTTTTATGGTCCAACTCTCTTATCTGTACATGACTACTGGAAAAACCATAGTTTTTACTATACGGACCTTTGTCAGCAAAGTAATGTCTCTGCTTTTGAATATGTTGTCTAGGTTTGTCATAGCTTCCCTTCCAAGGAGGAAGGAGCAAGTGTCTTTTAATTTCATGCCTGCAGTCACTGTCCACAGTGATCTTGGAGCCCAATAAAATAAAATCTCCTACAGCTTCCATTTCCCCTCCTTCTATTTGCCTCAAAGTGATGGGACTGGATGCCATGTTCTTAGTTCACTGAAAGTCAGTAAGTTCATGTTATTTCTGTTGCAGAGTTTGTAGCAAGAAAAAATAGCTTCCATGATATTTTTATAAGTTATAAAATAGAGTTTATGAGATAAGAGTTTTCAGGTGAATTCTTTGGGAATAACTGTGCTTTGTGTATGTCTATCTAAAATGGATTTTCCTGACTGCTTTTGTAGCTTGAAACTTTAGAACTTCGCTAAATTAAGTTAAATCATGGAAATTCACTAAATATTTTGATCATTTCAAATAAAATAAAATACTTGAACACTGATTGCTAAACTGGTCTAAGTTTACCTACTTTTGCCTTCTTATGAGAGAAAAACTTAAAAAGTTTGAGTTTATTAGCTAAACATTTTATACCACACTGAAGAAAGAAAGTCTGCTATGAGAAAATGTGTCATTCTAGAGGCTATGAAATATGTCCATAGTTTGCCAATCAGAAAATGTTTGTGTGACAAACAGTTCAAAATTACTTGCTTCTTGAATTTGCACTAGAGATAAAGGGTTTTAAGGGTTAAAATTGAAGTACGTGTAATTAAAGCTTACTGCAACATTTCAGTGTGCAAGGCATTAGGATGTGTGTTTTCAGGTGAAATAAAAGAGCATAGAGAATGGAAATGCATTTTGTTAGGGATAAAGAAAGTGATTTTGTTCTTGAGAGAGAGAAAGAAAGAAAAATAATGGGACAAAATCTAAAAGTAAAAAGAAAGCTATAGAAGATTTGTGAAAAAAGAACCCTGAGAAAAGAGTTTTATATATCAAGACTGGCTAAGATTAAAATAAAATTTAATTGAGTATACAAAATTTAACATTAAAAGGAAGCTGTCATAAAACTAATCCTGTGATAAGAAAATAAAATTTTCTTAAGAGTAGTGAACTACTTTTAATAAAAGATTGTAAAATTTCTTTTCCTCTTTTTAAAATTTCTTTACCTCATTAATATGTTGCAACTTTTTGTATTTGTCATTAAAAAAATTTACTGTCATTTTGGTTAAATGAATAAGTACTATTTCACATGGCCTGTGATCCTATTTGACCAAGTTATAAAATTTTTAAATCTTTTTTATATCTTTGATAAACTTTCCCAAGTCAAATTTTAAATGAAGTATTTTGACCTCTAGCTAACTTTGGTATGCTTTAAGCAGCCCCTGAAACATCCCACAGAGTGGTATTAAACTAATTAGCTTTATTTGGTGTGTTAGATTATATGATAAGTATTGTCAAACAAATGGTGGTAGAACCTTCTTGGGTTCTATTGTATGGATAAAGTTATTAACACAGATATTCCAAAATTTACATGAAATTCCTAAAAATCCAGTATGTCCTGGTAGAATGTTATTAGTCACAATTCTAGTTAGTATCTTAAAAATGTATGTTGTAGAAATAACCAAGTTTCTTGTCAATTACTTTGTAATCAGATCTTACATCATTTTAAATCTTTTGTCATCTATAGACAGTCATTATTTTATTCAGTCATTATTTGTATTTAGTCATATATTTTGAAAATATATGTTTCTGATGAATTTTAGGTCATACCACTGAATGGGGTAATAAATTATAAAACTCTAATGGAAAAATTGATCATTTCATCCAGATCAACAGGAATTAATTACATGGATGAACTGATAAATATGACATAATTTTAGACATTTTTTTCTGAAATATTACTAGATTTTAATTTTCTTCCAGAAAAACATTCCTCTTTTGCTATGACCTATAACAATTTGATAAAGTAAAACTTTGTAAATGAAAATAAAACATTTTCCTTCTTTCTCTCTACCTGATTCCTCCAGAATTTGACTTCTCCAGCTGGCTCCCCTTTGACTTGATGTCTTATTGTGGTCAGATTAAAACTAGTTATGCTTATCATTATTCTAATTTCTTCTTTCTTTGCTGTTTTCAAAGTATGTGTGTCTTATGTCTCTCTCTACTATAGCCTTATTAATGTTACTAGCTATATTACTTATATCCTGTCTATTTTTATAAGATTTTTGTCTCTTGTATTACCCAGTGTATAACCGGGCCTCTGACAAAATTAATTATAGCTAAACATCTTGAGGCAATTGATCAAATATATATATAGATAATTGTCTATAAAATAATCCTAGTAATACAACTCTAGATATAGGAAGAAGTAACAAGTGAAAACATTTCCTGATTGTTTTAGACTAGTAAGACAGATGATCCAGAGAATTTCAGGTTATAAACAGAGCCTGATCCAAAAAATTGCACATTGAGTGGCCTATCAACAAAATCCTCATCTGACCTAGGAATGAGAATTCCTAGTGGAGTGGGACAGATAGTCATGAGATGCCACTCAAACTGGTCAAATTTATGATTAAGAGAGGGTGTTGAGAACAAAAAATGTTGCCTGCCATTTCAATAAGCAAGGCAATTCATGTGAAGATGGAAAAGCATATGTTTTATAAACAGATGTTTTCTGGGCCATGCAGAGACAATCGGACAGAGGATGGACTCTGATCTTTAGGCTCTGCCATTGCCTAGCCCAGATGTTTCTGGTGATAGCTCTCTCCCAGTAACAGGTTCTCTATCTAAGCTCTTTTAAGAATTTGGGGAGAAGGTCAAAGTGTTTCCCTGAGTTTTGGGGGTCTTGATTGTTTTGGTTCAAAATAATCTGCATTCCAAAAAGACATTTTGGGATGGCAAGTTTTTCAATACACACTACCTTCGCACTTTCTGGAGCAAGCTTGCCTTACACACAGAGACAAATTTCCTCCTCCTTTTTCTGGATATAGTATATTTTTGACTCATTAACATTGAACTCATGGCCAAGAGTCCTATAGTTCATGCCTGAATAAAGTCTATCTAGCACATGTGTGTTCCCTGAAAAGGCAAATTATAACTATCTTCCACTTGGGGACACCAGGCAACACTTCATCAATATTACACTTGGATGCCATCTTAAACATCAAACTACTACTAACAAAATCACAAAATGTTAAAAACATGGCACTGAGTATACAGGGAAAATGACACTCTTCAAGAAGACTGAAAGAAGAAGGCAGAGTATTGCTTAGCAAGACTTTAGCTAGGAATGTGTGTCAATGACTTAAATTTTTTGCAACTCTGTGCATGTTCATGAATGACCATGAGCAAGAAGAAAGAAATTATTTGGACTTTACAAGTAAATTTTAAGGAATAAGGGAATTCACAAAAATGGGATCTTTGAATAATTCAGGTCTACTTAATGAGTTCTTAAATGTATTGCAGTGGATTGTTTTGAAGAAGAGGAAATAATTAAAGGAAAGTCTGAAGTTCCTAGAAAAACCAGCTGCTATTATAAATTAGAGCAACAGATTTTAGATAAAAAAGCAAAAAAATGTTCTCTTAAAGAGTGTTTCTTAAATTTTAGTGAGTGAAAATTAACAAGGTATCTTAGTGCAACACATATTTTGCTTCAATAGGTTTCCAAAGGCTTGAATTCTGAATTTCTCATAAACTTTCAAACAATGCCAAGGCTGCTAGACCGTGAGCATGCTGCATAGCAAGGCTTGATCGCCATTTACTAACTTCCTATCTTAGATAATACACTTAATCTTTATGTCTCATTTGCTACATCTATAAAATGAATATGTTAATATATTTCCACTTGTTCATTTTCAGAGTAAATAAAACAATATGTATAAAGCACTTAAAACTGTGTATGCCACATAGTAAGCCTCCAATAAAGGTTACTAGTGATAATGGTGATGCAAATGTATGTTTCCATTTCTCGCATTCTAAAAAACAAGTATATACTCATACCACTAAACTAATCATTTAATTTTGCTTCCTCTTCTTTTGATATCTAGTCTTAAGAGAGTAATTTAATTCCATTCTCTCAGTTCCTGATTCTGCTTTTTATTCCTTAGCTTCTGTCCTTACTGCTCTTGAAAATGCACTACCATGAGCATTTCAGATCAGTGTGTTGGAGTCTGTTTACTTTTTATGTTATCAAACATCTTTGTAAAACAACTGCCCCTGTTGATCTCTTGCTCCTTCTTAAAACTGTCTATCTCCTTGATGTGGTAGATTAGATCATTACTCCTAATTATTCCTTCCTCCCTTGAATTGGAAGCATATATTTATATCATGTGACTTTGCAGAACCTCATTCTAGAATGGCAAAATATACTTCCCATCCATTGATATTGGGCTGGATCAACTTGCTTTCACTAATGGAATATCAGTGGTGTGAGAATGTGCCATTTCTAAGTCAAGGTCTTAAGAGGAAACAAATTTCTAATCACTTCAAGGAAGTGATTAGAAATATTTGGGAAAATTACCCTACCCTCTGCTGTTAGAAAGTATTGTAGAGGCAGCTGCTGAAACTTCATCCTGGGCCCCAGAATTAAGACACTTGGATTAACCAACAAGTCTGGAGTCCAGCCTAGAGCTTGCATTGCCTCAATAAACTGAGGTACAGTCAACCTGAAGACCCATCAGCATAAAAATAAATTCTGTTTTAAGGTTTTGCTATTGCTATACAGGAAAATAACATCAGCAACAAAAACTGATAACTACACTTGACTTCTGTTGGCTTGCCCTTTCTTAATCCTTAGATTTTCTTCCCAGTCTCTCTTTTGGATGTGCTTCCCTTTAAAAATACTAAAAATATTTCTGACCCTTAAAGTTTATTGTTAGGCCAAGTCTTTTCCCTCTTTAAATTATCCTGGACAATCTCAGTCACTCTTATGTTCAAAATCTCCACCTACAGTGTGATAAGTCAAGGTTTTTAATCTCTTGCCTACCAATGCCTGTCTTCAGGGACTTCAGACTCCTGTCTGGTATTTTTAGATGGATATCTCCCCCTCAATATCTTGTGGAGACACCAATTAAAAACTTCCACAGCCACACATGTGCTTTCCACCACTTCCTTAACACTCTTCCTTTTTAAGAAAGAACCTCAGAAATGAAAACTAAGCTCTGTTCTGCCTTGAGGACTTTTTGTCATCACTATTCCTTTTTGTGAGAGAACACTGCATCCCCCTTAAGCAACTCATTCTTATCCATCAGGCTTCAGTCCAGACACTTTCTAAAAGAGTCCTTGACCAACCCCACAGTGTAGAGGACCCACTATTCCATTAGCTTCTTTAAAAATTACATCTCTATCATTTGTCTAATTATCCATTTCAGAAATTTGAGAGCCATCTTTGACTTTTTCTCATTGCTGCCCTACCAGTCAATCATCAAGCCTAGTCTCCTAACCTAATATACTTATTATCTTTGCCTCTCTCCTCTTTCTCCTCATCTCTACTATTACTGCTAAGTTCTAGCCTTGCTTGTCTTTTTCCTAAGCTGTAGCCTCCACCTCTTGATTGATCGTCCTGTGTTTTGTTTTTTTCTTCCTTCATTAATCTGATTTTACTTGTTAAAATAATGTTGCATAACAAATGACCTCTAAATCTTACTGATTTGAGTAACAGATATGTATTTCATGCTTATTAATCTGTAAGTCTGCTGCAGTTCAGCAGGGCTTGGGTTGATTTCAGGCTTTGGATCAGTTCCAAAGCTGAGTTCAGAAATCTGGAACTCAGATTTAAGGAAGAATGGCTGACTGGTACCCGTTCTCAAATCAGAGGAGAAAATCTAAAAAATGCTAGAGAAAACTTGCAAAACCTCATAGTCTCGGATGGAAATTGAAACACTGTAATTCCTGGCAATGATCCATTGGTCAAACCCAAGCCCAATGTCATAATTTTCCATAGGAAAATTACCCTATGGACTCCAGTAGGAGGCATTGCAATTCATACAGGAAAAGGTATGCGTATATAATCCTATTAAGGGGAATGAAGGAAGAGTTAACAATAATAGTCTGATCAATCATGCTCAGTATCTTTTCTGTATATGATTCCCCAGGAGACCTTGGCAAAAAGCAAAACTTCATGTTACTCCTTTTCCTAAAACCCTTTAATTATCTTATACTGGAAGATACAATCCAAACCATTTCTACGTACTGCTCAGGACTTCTTTCCTCTTCACATTTTATGCCCCAGCAACAGCAAACTGCTTGTAGTTCTCGGCTGTTCACACCGAACTGTTTCATGCCTCTCTGCCTTTGCTCATGACATTTCTGCATGGAAATACTTTTCTCACCCGTCATTCCTTTTCCTGCTGGTTAATCCCTTCTCATTCTTCAAGACTCAGCTCATGCATGACTTGCTGGATAAGTCTTTCCTGACCCCACGCCCAGCTCATTATATCCATAACACCTTGCATAGGTTCTATCATAGCATTTATCAAGTTGAATAAAATTATCCATTTGTGTATGTCTTCTCTGAGGTCATAATTTTTCCGAGGGTGAGAAGCAATTTTTAAAAAATAGAGAAAAATGTTTATGCTTCCAAAATCTAGAAGCAATAAAGGATGTATAATTGGCACTCTCTATGCTTTGCAGAATGTTTTTGTTGTTGTTTAGTTACTAAGTCCTGTCTGACTCTTTTGTGACCCCGTGGACTGTAGCCTGCTGGGCTCCTCTGTCCTTGGAATTTTCCTGGCAAGAATACTGGCGTGGGTTGTCATTTCCTTCTCCAGGGGATATTCCTGACCCTGGGATTAAACCCATGTCACTTGCACAACAGGTGAATTCTTTACTGCTGAGCCACCAGGGAAACCCTGCTTTGTAGAGTCAGTTCAGTTCAGTTCAGTCACTCAGTCGTGTCTGACTCTTTGCGACCCCATGGACTGCAGCATGCCAGGCTTCCCTGTCCATCACAAACTCCTGAAGCCTACTCAAACTCATATCCATTGAGTTGGTGATGTCATCCAGCCATCTCATCCTCTGTCATCCCCTTCTCCTCCCACCTTCAATCTTTCCCAGCATCAGAGTCTTTTCAAATGAGTCAGCTCTTCGCCTCAGGTGGCCAAAGTATTGGAGTTTCAGGTTCAACATGAGTCCTTCCAAAGAATACTCAGGACTGCTCTCCTTTAGGACGGAGTGATTGGATCTCCTTGCAGTCCAAGGGACTCTCAAGAGTCTTCTCCAACACCACAGTTCAAAAGCATCAGTTCTTCAGAGCTCAGCTTTCTTTACAGTCCAACTTTCACATCCATACATGACCACAGGAAAAACCAACCAGGCCTCCCTGTCCATCACCAACTCCTGGAGTCCACACAAACCCATGTCCATTGAGTCGGTGATGCCATACAACCATCTCATTCTCTGTCATCCCCTTCTCCTCCTGCCCTCAATCTTTCCCAGCCTCAGGGTCTTTTCAAATGAGTCAGCTCTTCACATCAGGTGCCCAAAGTATTGGAGTTTTAGCTTCAACATCAGTCCTTCCAAAGAACACCCAGGGCTGATCTCCTTCAGAATGGATTAGTTGGATCTCCTTGCAGTCCAAGGGACTCTCAAGAGTCTTCTCCAACACCACAGTTCAAAAGCATCAATTCTTCAGCGCTCAGCTTTCTTTACAGTCCAACTTTCACATCCATACATGACCACTGGAAAAACCATAGCCTTGACTAGACGGACCTTTGTTGACAAAGTAATGTCTCTGCTTTTTAATATGCTGTATACATGACTAATAAATATAGTTGGAATGAAACATTACTCTTTGATGAACACAACAGACATGGAACAAGGCCAAAGTGTACTACATGACTCAATATTGAGTTTTTGTTGCTGTTTTTCTGTTCCACCTCTTTGAGGAGAAAAAAATAAATTCTTTTTCTAAAAATGTTTCCGTATTTAAAGTTTTGCTTAATATGGTCTAATGGTCTTAAGATAATCTCTGGTGCATGGACTAAAGTTGTTGCCCAGTCACTAAGTTGTGCCTGACCCTTTGCAACCCCATGAACTGTAACATGCCAGGCTTCTCTGTCCTTCATTATCTCCCTAAGTTTGCTTAAACTCAAGTCCATTGAGTTAGTGATGTCATCCAAACATCTCATCCTCTGCTTCCCTCTTCTCCTTTTGCCTTCAATCTTCCCCAGCCTAAGGGTCTCTTCTAAGGTGTCAGCTCTTCACATCAGGTGGCCAAAGTATTGGAGCTTCAGCTTCAGCATCAGTCTTTGCAATGAATATTCAGGGTTGATTGCCTTTAGGATTGAGTGGCTTGATTTTCTTCCTGCCCAAGGGACACTCAAGAATCTTCTCCAGCACCACAATTCAGAAGTATCAATTCTTCAATGTTCAGCCTTCTTTATGGTACAACTCTCACATCCTTACATGACTACTAGAAAAAAAGCATAGCTTTGATTAGATGGAAATTTGTTGGCAAAGTAAGGTTTTGACTTTTTAGTATGCTCTGTGGGAGACCAGCAGTGGCCTGAAAATGGATCAGATAGGGAAGCACAACATGCTGTCTAGGTATGTCATAGCTTTTCTTCCAGAGAACAAGTGTCTTTTAATTTCATGATTGTAGTTACCATCTTTAATGATTTTGGAGCCCAAGAAAAAAAATCTGTCAGTATCTCCCGATTTTCCCCCCTTTTTCTACTTTTACCCCATCTATTTCTACTTTATCACCATCTATTTCCCCATCTATCCCTATGGGATCAGATGCCATGGTCTTAGTGTTTTCAGTTCAGTCCAGTTACTCAGTCATGTCCGAACGTTTATCACTTCATGGACTGAACTCCCTGTCCATCACCAACCCCTGGAGTTTACCCAAATTCAAGTCCATTGAGTCATTGTTGCATCCAACCATCTTATCCTCTGTCATCCCCTTCTCCTCCCACCTTCAATCTTTCCTAACATCAGGGTTTTTTCCAATGAGTCAGCTCTTCACATCAGTGGCCAAAGTATTGGAATTTCAGCTTCAACATCAGTCCTACCAATTAACACCCAGAACTGATCTCCTTTAGGATGGACTGGTTGGATTTCCTTGCAGTCCAAGGGACTCTCAAGAGTCTTCTCCAACAGATACCATGATCATGGTTTTCTGAATGTTGAATTTTAAGCCAACTTTTTCACTCTCCACTTTCACTTTCATCAAGACACTCTTTCGCTTTGTAGAATAAGGCTCCTGTAATTCCTCTTTTGTTGCATCAAAGTAATTATCTTAAGCTTTTAAAAAAAATTCCACTTCATGTTGAACAAATCTGTGTTCACCTAGATTGTACACTTTATAATTGCAAAAAATTAAACTATGCTTTTCTTAGGTTTCAACCTCTCAAACATCCTCATCAATACAAGACCTGCCATCAATATGTCTTAGGTCCTAGAATATTATATTTACCTCAGTGAATTACAGAAAGTACCTTTTTGCTTGATTTTCTTTTGGCTGAACTTTGAGTATTAACAGTCAAGAAAGTTGTGAAAGATGGGATGCCTTACCCCTTCATGAAGGGGTCAATTAAAAAAGACAAATGTGGCTTTGGGGTTGGAAAGAGGAAAATGAGGAAATATGAAAGAGAAGGAAAACCCCTCTGTTTCCAGGAACCTGATATGTTGCAATAGTTGAGGGATGAAAGGACCTTGTCTTTTGTTTGTTTTACATTCTTTCTTTCTGGGATGAGACATGGCAGGCAGAATTTAAACTAAAGACTGATAGCAGCTGCCATGGAGTATCGATGACTTCAAGTAATCATTGGAAAGGCAGCATTGAGGAAAAGTCTAATCATTTTATGGGTGGGAGTCATGAGTGAGAATAAAGAACACTTCCTTAACTGACATTATTACATTCAGTCAGTCAGTTCAGTTGCTCAGTCATATCTGACTCTGCAACCCCATGGACTGCAGCACACCAGGTCTCCCTGTCCATCACCAACTCAAGGAGTTTACTCAAACTCATGTCCATTGAGTCAGTGATACCATCCAACAACTTCATCCTCTGTCCATCCCCCTTTTCTCCCACCTTCAAACTTTCCCAGCATCAGGGTCTTTTCCAATGAGTCAATTCTTCGCATGAGGTGGCCAAAGTATTGGAGTTTCAGCTTCAGCATCAGTCTTTCCAATGAATATTCAGGACTGATTTCCTTTAGGATGGACTGGTTGGATCTCCTTGCAGTCCAAGGGACTCTCAAGAGTCTTCTCCAACACCACAGTTCAAAAGCATCAATTCTTCAGCACTCAGTTTTCTTTATAATCCAACTCTCACATCCATACACGGCTACTGGAAAAACCATAGCTTTGACTAGATGGACCTTTATTACATTACCCACTTTCGTAAGGCAACAGGTAAGCAAGCCTTATGTTGTTGCTTTCTTTTTTTAAAATTTTTCTTTGTTAACTTCTTTGGTTCATAATTTATCAAGTAGCAGTAAAGAGAATAATTGTTACATTTTTGTTTTATTCAGTTTAAGTGGCAGAACCCCAAACTGACATTTCCTGATGAAGGCTATTGTAACAGCCAATGTGTTCTTATTTCTGGTGACATTCTCTTACTAAGGCTTATTAAGGGGGAAAATAGCTACTTGCACTTGTAGTTTTTTTGAGTTGTTCTCATTTTGTGTTATGAAGTGATAATTGATTTTTTAACTTCTTGAGCTATTATTGTTAACTTAAGGTATTAATACTGGTTCTCTAATATTGTGACTGTTATTATAGATACATTATTCTTTTAAGTTTTTCCTACCTATGTCCTTGAAAAGTGAAAGTGAAAGTTGCTCATTCGTGTCCGACTCTTTGCAACCCCATGGACTGTCCATGGAATTCTCTAGGCCAGAATATTGGAGTGAGTAGCCTTTCTCTTCTTCAGGGGATCTTCCCAACCCAGGGACTGGTCCAGGTCTCCTGCATTGCAGGTGGATTCTTTACCAGCTGAGCCACCAGGGAAGCCCAAGAATACTGGACTGAGTGCTCAGTCACGTCAGTTGTGTCCAACTCTCTGATTTTCCTACCTATGTCCTTGAAAAGTGAAAGTGAAAGTTGCTCATTCGTGTCCGACTCTTTGCAACCCCATGGACTGTCCATGGAATTCTCTAGGACAGAATATTGGAGTGAGTAGCCTTTCTCTTCTTCAGGGGATCTTCCCAACCCAGGGACTGGTCCAGGTCTCCTGCATTGCAGGTGGATTCTTTACCAGCTGAGCCACCAGGGAAGCCCAAGAATACTGGACTGAGTGCTCAGTCACGTCAGTTGTGTCCAACTCTCTGTGACCCCATGGACCACGGCCCGCCAGGCTCCTTTGTCCATGGGATTCTCCAGGCAAAAATACTGGAGTGGGTTGCCATTTCCTTCTCCAGAGATAAAGTGTGAAGTGAGCGAAATAAAGTTGCTCAGTCATGTCCAGCTCTTTGCGTCCTGATGGACTGTAGCCTACCAGGCTCCTCTGTCCATGGGATTTTCCAGGCAAGAGTACTGGAGTGGGTTTGCATTTCTTTCTCTGCTGGAGTGGGTAGCCTATCCCTTCTCCAGGGGATCTTCCCTACCCAGGAATCGAACTGCGTTCTCCTGAACTGCAGGTGGATTCTTTATCAACTGAGCTATCAGGGAAGCCCAATCCACCTATGTCCTTACTGTTTATTTATAACACATGTTCTCTAATACTTCTTCTTTTTTTTTATTTCCATATTTGCCAGATGTCCCACTGGTTTGTGGAGAGTTTTCATTCTAATGCAAGCTGGTGTTCAGGTCACATCAGGTTTTTACTACAATTTTTCTTACAGTTTCTTAAATCTAACCTTACTCTAATCTATCATGCTCATTCTCTCTTCTAATTTCTGAGACACTTTCTTAAGATGCTTCCATCTTACTCAATTCCCACCACGTTACCAGAAACACTTGGCTCCCATGTTTGCCTCCTTTCTCTTGTCAACATTTCTCCTCACCTTGTTACATTCTCACAAATATCCCTCTTGTCACCACCCCTCAACTTTGGATCTTACTTCTTGCCATCTCTTACTTCTTGTGGAGCATTTCCTCAATATGGTAAGTACCCTTCTTGTTCTTATCCAAGTGTCTCCTCAATTCTCCTTCCTCTTGACCCCGAGACTATATTATTTTCAGAAGCAATATCTCTGAGATTCATTCTTTTTAAACTTTCCATCTGGCAAAGAGGCTCCAATACTTGGGCCACCTGATGAGAAAACTCCTGTGACAATGCAACAAAACACTGAGGCATAGAAGTTATAATGGTTATTATTTATTAGGCCTTTACCATGAGTTAGGTGCTGATCTCAGAGCATTATTTCATTTAATCCCCATAACAGTTCTGGACAGTGAGTATTGTATTATCCCCATTTGTCTGATGATAAAAATGAGACATAATGAAGTTAAGTGACTCAGTCAATGACATCTAATAAAGGGTGGAGCCAAAATAACAATTTTACTTTTAAAAAGTTAGTTTTAGTGCAGACAGAATATGGGGAATGGCTATTCACTAAAATCAAATTTCTAAGACATCATTTGAACTACCCAGAGCATTTATGTGGGAGATAGGAAGGGGAACATAGCTCTCAGTTTAAAGATGAGTGAAAAAATATGCCAGCTTCTAGGGCAGACTTGACCCAGCTACACAAGCAAATTGAATAGAACTTTAAAAATTGTGGAGAAGAGTCAGATCACGATGTGATGTCCAAATACTGCTAAGATACCTGTTGTAGTTCATATAGGCTGCTATAATATAAATAATATAGATTGAGTGCCTCAGAAACAACATTTATTTCTCACAGTTCTATAGCACATGAAGTCCAAATTCAAGGTGCCATCAGATTCAGTCTGGTGAATGCTCATTTCTTAGTTCAGAGACAACTGTCTTTTATTGTAATCTAACATGGAAGAAAAATTGAGGAATCTCTCTGGGGTTTCTTTTACAATGGGACTAACCCATTCATGAGGGCTCTGCCCTCATCACCAAGTACTCTCCCAAATTCCTACACCAAATACCATCATTTTGTGGATAAGAATTCACCTAATGAATTTTGGAGGGACCCATTCAGTTTATAGCAATGCTTCTGGGATCAGGGTTCACTTTACGATAAAACCTAAGCACTGAAGAGATTGTTATACATATTTCCTTATGTGGTTAGTGTTTTGAAATAATAGTTCTGAATAAAATCTAAGGAATTTAACAAGTTTCTCTTTTTTTTCACAATGATTATTGGTTTCTTTTAGGAAATATCTGATTCTTATTTTAAAAAAGTAAATTGTTTGGTGCCCCTGCATTGGATAATACCCTAAATGTATGCTTATTCAGACTATTAAGTAATATACTACTTTACCAGAAGTATGAAAAATATCAGTGAGTAGCCACATTGTTATTACTAATAAGTCATTGAGCTAAAAATCAAGGTAGTTTCCTGTAAAAGTGTGAGCCACAGATCTTTAGCCAAAATAGAAGGGAAAAAGTGGAAACAGTGACAGATTTTATTTTCTTGGGCTCCAAAATCACAGTGGACAGTGACTGTAGGGATGAAATTAAAAGATGCTTGCTCCTTGGAAAAAAAATCTGTGACAAGCTTACCTTATTAAAAAGCAGAGACATCACTTTGCCAACAAAGGTCCATTTAGTCAAAGCTATGGTTTTTCCCCTCGTAGCTTGGTCGGTAAAAGAATCTTCCTGCAGTACAGGAGATCCAGGTTAAATTTCTGGGTCAGTAAGATCCCCTGGAGAAGGATATAGCAACTCACTCCAGTATACTTGTCAGGAGAATCCCATGGACAGAGAAGCCTGGCAGGTTACAGTCCACAGGATCTTAAGAGTCACACACGACTAAACGACAAAACCTCCACCACTGTGGTTTTTCCTGTAGTCATGTATGGATGTGAGAGTTGAACCATAAAAAAGGTTGAGCACAGAAAAATTGATGCTTTTAAACTGTGGTGTTGAAGAAGACTCTTGAGAGTCACTTGGACTGCAAGGTCAAACCAGTCAATCCTAAAGGAGATCAACCCTGAATATTCATTGGAGGGATTAATGCTGAAACTGAAGCTCCAATACTTGGGCCACATGATGAGAAAAGCTGACTCATTAGAAAAGACTCTGATACTGGGAAAGATTGAGGGCAGGAGGAGATGGGAGCAACAGAGGATGAGATGGTTCGATGGCATCACTGATTCAATGAACATGAACTTGGGCAGGCTCCGGGAGATGATGAAGGAGAGGGAAGACTGGCAGTTCCAGAAAGAAGGTGATGCTTCTCTCTTGGACCTAATTTTGGTCTACTGACTTTCCCAGAGCAAGGAGTTCCTCAAAACAGTAGTAGTCCCTTATCTCCTTTAAAGTACCAACCTCAGGTTTCATAGACCCAGTTCAGGAAAGACTGTGGTCCAAGATACAAACCAAGGAGCACACTCAAAAGACATTCTTTCAAACAGACTCACAACAGCTCTCAGATACTGCCTAGCAATGTAAGGGTTTACAGTAATACAAGTGAAGTGGTTTGTTATTCCCTTCTCCAGTGGACCACATTCTATGAGACCTCTCCACCATGACCCGCCCTTCTTGAGTGGTCCCACAGGGCATGGCTTAGTTTCATTGAGTTAGACAAGGCTGTGGTCTGTGTGACTGGATTGACTAGTTTTCTGTGATTATGGTTTCAGTGTGTCTGCCTTCTGATGTCCTCTCGCAACACCTACTGTCTTACTTGGGTTTCTCTTACGTTGGGCGTGGGGTATCTCTTCACGGCTGCTCCAGCAAAGCACAGCCGCTGCCGCCGCCCCTGACCTCAGACATCGGATAGCTCCTCCCAGCCTCCTCCCCTGACCTCAGATGTGGGGTAGCTCCTCTCGGCTGCTCCTGCTTGCTAAAAGTATTTCCTCCATGTCCAAGGAGCAGTGGCTGTGCGGGAGCAGGAGGGCCGAGAGGAGCTACTCCATGTTCAAGGTCAGGAGGGGCAACGATGAGGAAATACCCCTTGTCCAAGGTAAGAGAAACCCAAGTAAGACAGTGGGTGTTGCAAGAGGGCATCAGAGGGCAGACACACTGAAACCATAATCACAGAAAACTAGTCAATCCAATCACACAGACCACAGCCTTGACTAACTCACTGAAACTAAGTCATGCCCTGTGGGCCCACCCAAGACGGGCGGGTCATGGTGGAGAGGTCTGACAGAATGTAGTCCACTGGAGAAGGGAATGGCAAACCACTTCAGTATTCTTGCCTTGAGAACCCCATGAACAGTATGAAAAGGCAAAATGATAGGATACTGAAAGAGGAACTCCCCAGGTCAGTAGGTGCCCAATAACCAACTGGAGATCAGGGGAGAAATAACTCCAGAAAGAATGAAGGGATGGAGCCAAAGCAAAAACAACTCAGTTGTGGATGTAACAGGTGATAGAAAAGTCTGATGCTGTAAAGAGCAATATTGCATAGGAACCTGGAATGTCAGGTCCATGAGTCAAAGCAAATTGGAAGTGGTCAAACAGGAGATGGCAAGAGTGAACGTCGACATTCTAGGAATCAGTGAACTAAAATGGACTGGAATGGGTGAATTTAACTCAGATGACCATTATATCTACTACCGTGGGCAGGAATCCCTTAGAAGAAATGGAGTAGCCATCATGGTCCACAAAAGAGTCTGAAATGCAGTACTTGGATGCAATCTCAAAAATTACAGAATGATCTCTGTTCATTTCCAAGGAAACCATTCAATATCACAGTAATCCAAGTCTATGCCCCAACCAGTAATGCTGAAGAAGCTGAAGTTGAACAGTTCTAAGAAGACCTACAAGACCTTTTAGAACTAACACCCAAAAAAGATGTCCTTTTCATTATAGGGGACTGGAATGCTAAAGTAGGAAGTCAAGAAACACCTAGGGTAACAGGCAAATTTGGTCTTGGAATATGGAACAAAGCAGGGCAAAGGCTAATAGAGTTTTGCCAAGAAAATGCACTGGTCATAGCAAACACCCTCTTCCAACAACACAAGAGAAGACTCTACACATGGACATCACCAGATGGTCAACACCGAAATCAGATTGATTATATTCTATGCAGCCAAAGATGGAGAAGCTCTATACAGTCAACAAAAACAAGACCAGGAGCTGACTGTGGCTCAGATCATGAACTCCTTATT